>OX359291.1:13388622-13701122 GCA_947179395.2 Pulicaria dysenterica
TGCGGTGGGGTTGAGTTTACACGAGAAGAAGTTGACGCATTGCTGAATATGAAGATCAGAACTAAAGATAAATTCAATCTCAAGGTTCTTTCCTGTTCTTGTTCATGTGTGTGAAGTGTGTGTTTTTGCCCTTTTGGGTAATGGGATCGTTACTTGAGTTGGTTCTTTTTTCGGCAAATGTAATGTAAATTTTGTGGGTTTTAGGAAAAATGCGAGATAATGATGGATTATATAAAAAAGCTTAGGTTATGTGTACGATGGTTTCAAGAATTCGAAGGGGAGCTTTCTTCAGAGCACGAGAAGCTTAAGAAGCTGTTTGAATCAGCTGAAAGGAAATCCAATGAAATGGGTATAGATTTAAATATTTAATTCCGAATCTTACTATTTTAGAAATTTGATCTGATTTATGTGTTGGGTTATCTTTAATCTCTGATAATCATTGCTTTTTCCTTATATTTAATTAATTTCTAGAACTGCTAATGAATGCGAAGGAAGAAGAACTGAACTCCATAATCATGGAGTTACAGATGAATTACGCCGCTTTACAAGAGAAATTCACGAAAGAAGAATCTGAAAAACTGGTACGATTTGTATCTGATTATCTGATTATCTGGATTATCAATCATTTATTGATTATTTGATTATTTGATCTGATAACTGAAAGTTGATCTTCATTTCAGTCTGCACTTGAAACATTGATGACTGAGAAGGATGCTAGAATGACAGCAGAACGGGCTCAAGCTTCACTCACTGAAGATCTTGAAAAATCTCAAAGAGAAAGCTCTAGTGCAAATCTGAAGGTTATCAAAAACCGATTTTAAATCTTTAAAAAGAAGTCCAACATTTGGATATCTGTTTCTGTGTAATATATTCTAACATATTATCCGTTTTCCAGATAGTTTCACTTAATGATATGTACAAAAGGTTACAGGAGTACAACACAAGCTTACAACAATACAACAGTAAGCTCCAAACCGAGCTTAATCAAACAAGTGAGACACTTAACAAAGTGGAACGAGAAAAAGCTTCTCTAATGGAGAATTTAAGCAACTTAAGAGGCTACCATGAGTCTCAGCAGGATCAACTGGCTTCTACCAAAGTATGTTCTTTATATCTGTGTGCTACTTATCATCTTTTGCTTATTTAAATAATGATTTGCTAAGTGTTTTGAGTTAATTTAGGCGAGTTTAGAAGAGACAGTAAAGCTAAAAGATGCTTTAGCTAGTGAAGTTGGATGTTTGAGAGGGGATTTGCATCTAGTGAGAGAAGATCGTGATCGACAATTGTCACTGGTTCAAGATTTAACAGCCGAAGTAACACAATACAAAGAATGTACTGGAAAATCGGCTGCTGAGTTGGGTAGCCTAACATCAAGAGCAATAGAGCTCGAGGTTATTACACACACCCATTAATTCTTTTATATATATTTAAAAGTGACAAAATGGGTGGCACTTTTATAGGTTTTTAATGGATCAAATTTGCCACATTTATAGGTTTTTAATTACTTAGCGGTTGTTTGTTTGCTGCACTGAATGCTGAATCGTTCAGCATTTAGTGTGTTTGATTGCTGCCTCAGAATAAAGACTGTGCTGAATGAAACATAAGAATGTTGCTCAATCATTCTACCTTAAAGTACCTTCTGAATTATTAAGCACAAAGTATTTTACCATAATTCTCATTCTTTCACACGTTGCATTATTAAACAATCATATTCCTATGATATAATTAATGTATCACTATTAAGGTTAAAATAGTAATTTGTATCATTCAGATTGCTCATTCAGAACCTTTATCAAACAGTATGTCACATTCAGAGACAAATTCATTCAGAGCCTTTAAATTATTCAGACCATGGAATCATTCAGTGCTTAATCATTATGTTTTAACAAACAGCTCCTTAAGCTGCACTTATCGTTTTGTTTTTTTCATAGGCAACATGTGCTCTACAAACCGACACAATAAAAAGGTTGCAGGAGCAACTTGCTACTGCAGAGAAGAAGTTGGAGGTATCATTGGATTCAGAAGCACTTTTGTTTCATAGATTTGCTGGTCTGATTTTACACTAATATTCTATTTTTTTGCCTGCTGTTGTAGATATCTGATTTATCATCAATTGAGACAAGAACAGGATATGAAGAACAGAAAAAAGTTAATGCTGATTTACAATTTCGTTTAGCAGAGGCGGAATCCAAAGTTATTGAAGGAGAAGCCTTAAGGAAAAAATTGCACAATACAATATTGGTATAAGCTTCATTCTTTTCTGCAAAAGTATCACTAAAACATATGATCACTGTCTAAAGTAATGAAATTTTTTGTGGCAGGAATTAAAAGGAAACATTAGAGTATTCTGTAGAGTCCGCCCCCTCATGTTGGATGAAGGTGTGGAAAATGAAACAAAGACCATTAGTTTTCCCACAACAACCGAAGCTCTTGGTCGAGGCATTGAAGTGTTGCAACATGGTTTGTTTTCACTTCATTAAAAACTGTAAATTTTGTTTTTTTTCTTGCGTTGTTGTCTTGTTGACTCTTATTATACTATTATTTTCATATGTTGAATAGGGCAAACACATCCTTTTATGTTTGATAAGGTGTTTACTCCTCAATCATCACAAGAAGAGGTGTTTACAGAGATATCACAGCTTGTACAGAGTGCACTTGATGGCTATAAGGTGATTTTAGCCCCCCCCCCCCCCCCCCCCCTCTCTTAAACTGTGTTTGAACCATTTTCCGCTTATTTTGGGTATGTTTGGCGAAACTGGCTGGGGCTGGGGCTGAGATCCCAAGCCCAAGCCATAAGCTACTTGAAAAAGCTTTTATTTTGGGGGCTTATGGGGGAATATATTTTTAATAATCCAGGGTTGAGGATTATAAAAACTAGAATCCCAAGCCCCTATAATCCGCTATAAGCTCGTTGCCAAACACACCTTTGTGTCGGCATTCCAATATTTATGTACCCTTTTAAAGTTTTTAAAAGAATAATAGTTTTCAGGATGGAGTTCCAAACCATATATGCATTAATCAAACTTAATTACTATTGTAGGTTTGCATCTTTGCATATGGTCAAACAGGATCTGGTAAAACACATACAATGATGGGCACACCAGGAAGCTATGATGATAAAGGACTTATACCACGTTCATTAGAACAAATATTCGAGGCTCGACAAAGGCTTAAGGAACAAGGATGGAAGTATGAAATGCAGGTTCGGGAGCTACATTCATCTGCTATTTATTATTATTATTATTATTATTATTATTATTATTATTTTTGAAATCTTGGCAATGGTTATTGAGCAAATATTTCTACAATTTACTTTGTAGGTTTCAATGTTGGAAATATACAACGAGACAATACGTGACTTGTTATCATCAAACAAATCTTGTTCTACAGATAGTGGTAATAAACAGCAATATGCAATCAAACATGATCCGAATGGCAACACCCATGTCTCGGATTTGACCATTGTGGATGTTCGTAGCAGTAAAGAAGTTTCGTTTTTGTTAAACCGTGCTGCACAAAGCAGGTATCAAAGGTTTTTAATAAACAATGGTAAATTTGTGCCAAAATATAGTCTTTAAAAATGGGTTTCTTATGGCTTTCTTTGAATATAGGTCTGTGGGTAAGACTCAAATGAACGAGCAATCATCCAGAAGCCACTTTGTCTTCACTTTGCGGATATCAGGTGTTAACGAGGTAATGTTGATTTCTGCTAAAGATGGAAAATTTGACCCATTTACTAATGAACGAGGTAATGTTGATTAGGGCTGTAAATGAATAGAACCTTCGTGAACCGTTCGTGAAATTGTTCGGCGGGAAGTTCGTTTATGTTCGTTTGTGTAATAAACGAACGAACATGAACAATATTGACCGTTCGTTTAACTAAACGAACGAACACGAACATAGCTCTTGTTTGTTCATTTATGTTCGTGAACGTTCGGTTATCCGTTCGTTTATGTTCGTTTATATTTTATATAAATATATACATTTATATTATATGTGTGTTTAAATATAGTGTTTATTTGTGTTTAATATTATTGGATTTGTATTTTAGTGTGTGTTCATCCGTTTACGTATGTTTATCACTTAAATGAACGAACAAAAATGTACACGAACTAACAAATCCTTAAACAATCGAACAGAAATGCTCGTTCGTTTATCGTTCATGTTCGTTTATTTGTTTGGCTAAAGTTAAACGAACGAACATGAACACAGATTTCTGTTCGTTTATCCGTTCGTGTTCGTTTATTTGTTCGGGTAAAGTTAAACGAATGAACACGAACAAGCCCCGTTCGTGTTCGTTTGGTTCGTTTACAGGCCTAATGTTGATTTCTGCTAAAGATGGAAAATTTGACCCATATACTAATGAACGGGCTGATTCGGGTTATGTTTATTTAACAGTTCACTTCAAAAAATCACATTTTTTTGAATTCATATAATTTTTATAAAAATATCTGACAAACTGATCATTTACTTTTTAGACTATGGAGCAACACGTACAAGGCGTGCTCAACCTTATTGATCTTGCTGGTAGTGAACGTCTTTCGAAGAGTGGATCCACCGGTGACCGGCTAAAAGAAACTCAGGTATGCAACAACTTATTTATTAGTTCTTTCTTTATCTTTATATTTAAAAAGAAATTTATAAAATTTTACAAACTGATTAATTTTATGATCAAAATCAGGCGATCAACAAGAGTTTGTCATCATTAAGTGATGTGATATTTGCTCTAGCAAAGAAGGAAGAGCATATACCTTTCAGAAACTCAAAGCTCACGTATCTACTTCAGGTATATTTCAATAAAAACATATACTTTTATTATATTTCATTTTTTAAATTCTAAAAGCTACTGATCATCTTACATTTTCAAAACCAGCCTTGCTTAGGCGGTGATTCAAAGACGTTAATGGTGGTGAATGTTTCTCCGGCCCCCACATCGATCAACGAGTCACTTTGTTCTCTTCGGTTTGCTGCAAGAGTGAATGCTTGTGAGATCAGCATCCCTCGACGCCAAACCTCAATGAGATATTTGGAGCCCAGACTGAGCTATGGCTAAGTGGACCAGTGGGTGGATTTGGGTTTGAGCCGTAATTATTAACATAGAACCGAAAAGCTTATTGTAAGTTCTAACAGTCTGCCTGTAATGTGTATAGCAGAAAAAATGAATACATGGTTTGTAACAGTGAAGAATGAATGATAGCTAGTCAGTTGCTCAGTCAGTCATTTGGTGACCGCGAGATGTGTACTTGTTGATTCGATGATACTCGATAGTTATAGATATTCGTTTGGTAACTTGTAGATAGTTATGATACTGTTTATTAAATGAATTAAGCAAAAATGATGTGTGTTAGCTAGAAGCATCTATGATTGGTGTTTTTACACTCACAAACAGTTAAATAAGCAAATGATGATATGACTAACATACCCTTTATTTAGAAAACTTTTTGGGTGCAAAGTGTCTTTTTAGGAAACTCTTGGATGTGATCTAAAGCTTAAACAAAAGCTGTAATTAAGTGTTTTATGTATTGTAAATTGCTAAAAGTAGGATATATAGTGATGGGTATAGAAGCACGAGTCGTGTTGGGGGCACATATAGAACAACATTTATAGATCAAACTCAAAAGTGTGTTTTAGGAACTCTTGGACCGGATGGAATCTGCTTTTGGCTAAAGCAGTGGACCCGAAGTTTTATTATAACTTTATATTTTATGAATTACTTAAAAGTATGACATTTATGGAATATTTACTTTTTAGCAATAGTTAGAGAAATACAAGTGGATATTTATTTTGTAATCCATTTGGATGCAAAGTAGACATGAAATGTCTGGGAGCCAATTGTAACATCCTTAAATGGGCCTAGTCATTTATACACTCGGTATGTTCTAACCTCGAGCTTATTAGTGAATAATTAAATTAATATGAAATTATTATAAAAAAATAATAGAGAGATGGTGATAGTAAAATATTAACGAAAATAGATAAGTTTAATAAAATATTAAACGGTTTCGAATAAGGATTCCGGAAATATCTCCGTTAGTTGAAACGGGTAAACGGGTATTAAATTGTAAGTTAAAAAGGGGAACAAAATACCCCTGTGGATAAAATTGGAGACCAAAGTCGGTCTCCCCTCTTTCTTGAACACAATATACGCATACAACACACACACACGCTTCTCATTCTTCTGTTCTTGAAATCGTGAAGGAGAAACAAGGGAGGAAATTATCAAGACTAATTCCAACAACAAATCTAAGCAATAATCTGCTCATAATCTCAGCTCAATCATCTTCTTCCTCTTTGTAAGTCCATCTCCTTCATGTTCTTGTTTTTAAAGCTTTAGGTAAAAAATGACCTAATCCGAATTAGCTATCTACAATTGATTATATGAGTTTCAATCTGTTTCTATATCGTTTATAAGTGATTAGAATCCAAGTTTATGAATTGAAATGATGAATTTGATCATATTCCATAATAATCATCAAATGGGTCAAAAATGGAGAATTTGATCCAAAATCTTGAATCTTTGATTTGAGATTGTTATATGTATGTTTCTAGACTTGTTTTGATGCTATGTTTGATGTGTAATCACTGGAAATGGAATTGGGATTGCTGGAAATAAGTTTGGAGTGCATATGGACTGAACAGGGGCTGAAAAATCGATACTGCACTGATCTGGGATGCCATGCGATCGCATGGCATTCCCTTGCGATCGCAAAGGGGTGTTCCAGGGTACCTTGCGATCGCATGCCCCCTCTTTGCGATCGCATGGGCCCATCTAGCCACAGTGCGATGTTTGTTTACTGTTTTTCGACGTTTTATCGTATGGGATGCTCGTTTAGGGTTCTAGATAGTTTAATGGCATCATTAGGGGATTCATATTAGTTGTATTAGTCATGTACTTGTGTGAAGTGACTAAACATGAGTATTATCTTATAGGTGAACCATACGACTCCGAAGAACGAGACGATCACGATATTTGTTTACTGTAGCCTCTAGCCTCTCAGGTGAGTATAGGATAACATACGAATTAATATAATCATGTTACATGTTATTAGTATGTGCAAGTAGTTCCATGACATGTAATTAACACTGTTGTATGCTTGAAATGCGTACTGTATGCTATGTTTATGCATAACACACGTAACCATTGAACCATGATTATGATATGATATGTATGCGCGCTATGAGGCCCGGAATGGGTCAGTTTTGTGTTTATGAATGGATCCGAGATATGGGGGCTAGTTATAGTCCTTGATCGAGGCCAGACTGCGGTCTGGGATGCCTTGAGGCCTGCGGGTCGATGATAGCGTCAACGGTACCTAGATAGGTATTTAGGGTTTGGCTAACCCAATGTTCCTCGTGCGATTAGGGGATCAGTTACCCGCTGTACCCCATGGAGTCGATGACTTCATAACGCAACGGTGGACCGCTACCCGCTCACCCACCCGTGCGGTTGATGTGTCTGGTTTCCCTAGTTAGGAGTGTTGAGCCGGGCTCGCTACCCTGCAAGATTATGCTTCCTTCTGGCTGTGCCAGCTCATCGCGAGATGCTAGGATAGCACTGTTTGATATATTGATGATATGTGATACGTTTATATTACTGATTATGCTATTTTATGCTCACTAGCTTTAATTAGCAGATAATTTCCCCATGACTGCAGGTAATACTTAGGCACGTGAGCTTTGGGTACCTGCTGGTTGTTACTTATCTTTTGGAGAAACACTTGTCTTTGTTACTTTTATTTACTGTTTATGTTTGTATAAACTTGTTTGTGTGGTCGGTGAACAATTTAAGTAACACCAACGAATCTTTTGTATACCGTGGCAGATTTTGATTGTAATTAATAGCCACTTTTATATTTCCGCTGCTATTATTGAGTTTTGAAAAACAGGTTTGGTTTAAGATCAGTTTACAAACGGATCCACGCAGTTTGGATTCTTAAATTTCTATTATTAAAAAGAAAAATCTGGTTTTCAAAATCGCGGTGTTACACCAATGTATGTTTTAGAAAGAGATTTAAAATTTACTTAATAATACTAGATAAATGACATATGTATAGAATAAGAATAAGGAAGATGAGAAGAACAAACACATTCACCAAATTTGTAAAAACTCCAGACATTAAGCCTAATCCTATCATAATCGCATGACCTTAAAGGATGTAGCGGCGATATTGGTTTGAAGAAGGCGGCGATGGCAGTTGCAACCTTAGATTGAGAAGGCCTTAACTGGATTCATCCTCTTGTTTCAGAGAAGACAATAGGGATAGTGGTGGTGGTTTGTTTATGTTCATCTTGCATTTCGTATTCCTTCATCCCCTTGTTCTAGAGTTTTCATTGCATCATAAGGCAGACTTGAATGTGGTAATGACACTAAGACCATCAACATCCACAACTTACCTGAGTTACCCACGACCACATCAGCATCCACATCATCTTCCAATTCTAACCCTCTTTAATCCACAAACCTCCACATCCAACCCATATCAATACACACACACACACACACACACACACACACACATATATATATATATATATATATTATTTAATTATAAAATATATATAATGAGGAGAGAGAAGGGAGTAAAGGGAAAAAAATAGGGTACCCGGAGCTAGCTGGAGGGCTAGTCAGGGTTGGAACACGCCCCAACAAATCCCTTAGCGATGGTGTTTGGCGTTAGAAGGGTTGGAACCAGCGCTGGCTTTAAGGAAGCCGATGGCATGGTCTAAAGGCGGCAAAGGTGGTGATGAGAGAAGATGAACGATTTAGAGATTTCATAAATGAAGAAGATGAACAATTTGGAGTTTTAGAAATCGCAGCCTTCAAGACGAATAATTTTGGGGTTTTTAGATCTAGACCTTCAAAGATGAAATCGAATAATCATACCTTTTTTCCTTAAAAAAAATTAAAAGAACAAAAGAGTAATAATAATAATAGGCGTAATTGGTTAAATTGGACAAATGACCTGCTATAAACGTCACTTTGATACAATGACAAGTTTCATAAAGTTGGTCATTTTGTACTAAAGAAATAGAAGTTAATTGTACACAATAATAACTTAATAAAAGTTCGTTGTATTATTGTGTAATATGCTATTTTTCATAGATAAAGAAAGGTAATCAAGCTCCTAACTTTTATGACAATGACATGTTTGTTAGTTTTTTTTATAAGTCTAAAAAAGTGAAATCATACTAATAAAAGAAATGATATATGCAATTAAAAACTTCAAGTTGAACTTATATAAATGACATTAAACTTATTTAACTATTTAATAATTTAAATATAGGCGCTGTTAACTATTTTTCTACTTTTCCAACAAAATAAATACAAAAACAACTTCCCAAATTCAAAAAATAAAATAAAAATAAAAATCCATAAAATATATTGAACACATGCCTTATTTTGGTCATCGAAAATGGGCAGATTCAACACTTTAACGCGAAAAGGAACATGTTAACGTGTGCGAGTATGCTCGGTGACGGTGAGCCACTCGGCGTAGTGGGCGAATAATATAATCAATTTCTAAAGAAAACCCAACGCCAATCACCCAATTATTCCCTTTGATCCTCCAATTTCTCTCTCTCTTCGCACAAATCCACTTCTGTTCTTTCTTTTCCACCATAATCTCCACCTCGAATTCTTCTGCTTGTTTATATTCCGGCAATGGTTTCACCGGAGAACACTAACTGGATTTACGAGTACGGATTGATTGAAGATATTGCTGTGCCTGATGCTAATTTCACCCTTCCTGCTTCTGGATTCAGCTGGCCGATTCAGCCCACCTTGAATGGTTCATCATCCAACCCTAGGTAGTCTTACCTCTTCTATTGTTTAATGTGCTTGTTATCAAAATTCGACTGAATTCTCTCGATTCTTTTGATTGCCCATGAAATTTAGGGGTTTTATGTTTTGATGTATGGTGTGGACTATGGAGTAGGGAGAACAAAAGAACAACTTGCCTCATTGGGGAAAATGGAGGGGAGGGTGTAGTAGATTAATCATACAACGTATCTAGGGTGGGGTTTATGGTCTCTCATACTTTAGCAGAATCCTGCAGTTCTTGATTGTGGTTTCCCCTAGTTTTATTCCGGTAGATGCTTTCTGTAGATTCCTAGAATTGTGTAGGACATCTTTTCAGTGCTTTGCAGGGAGTAGGTTGTAGAGCTTTAATGGCGTTTACCAAATGTGTACTCTTGCAAGAGTTGTTCCCATTTCAATTTGCATTCTGTTGGTTCTTAAATGCAATTTATGGGACTGATTACAAGACATGTGTGTTTCTTTTTTTTGGCTAGGTTTCATGTGCAGCTTGTAGATCAGTAAACTGGTTGTATAAAATTTATTATGAATGTCAACTACTCTAAACCATGCATGTAAATGGTGATCGATTAGTGCGATTTGGCTTGGTTTTTTGTGATTTTCCACTCATTTAGCTGTGCTTTTTGATATGTTACAACGCCCTCTTTTTTAAGTAGCATGCTAGTATAGTTCTTGAGTGCAAGTCAACTATTTACATGATTATGTATTGCGATAACATTGCCTGCTCTAATTTTGTTGTAGTGCGGACCTTGATGGCTCAATTTTGGATTCAGATGGGCATAATGATTCAAGATCAAAGAAGCGGTACATATTTCTTTCTTATTAAGTTGTATGCATGTGTATATCAAGCTATCCTGACTGTTTCAAACCAACCGAGCTTAACGTTTTTAGTAAATTTTATTTACTTTGTTGGTTGCTATTCCATGTGGTGAAAAACTCACTTTATAGTTTCACTTTTTCCTCTGCACAATGACTGAAAAAGAAGGGGAAAACACTATGATCTATGTCATGTTAAAATGTTCTTGTTATGGTGTTATAGCTTAGGGGATTTACTGATTGAAATCTCACCTTAGGTTGAATCTGTCAAACATTGTTAACGATTTAATGTGCAAAAGCCAAAAAGGAACTTGTTTTTTTCCATCTATTTTTCTTTCTTTTTCCCCCCGGTTTTTGGGGCTGTGATTGCTGAATGGCTTATTTACAACAGGGGAAGGTCCGACGCTTGCAGTGGTACAAGTAGCAAAGCATGCCGAGAGAAATTGAGGAGGGATAAACTAAATGACAAGTTTGTTTATCTGTCACTATCCCTTTCTATAACCTTCTTTCATGTTTTATCACATAACATTGTGGCCTGCGTTTAGGTTTGTTGAATTGGCTTCAATTCTTGATCCTGGGAGACCCCCTAAAGTTGATAAAGCTGCTATTTTGGTGGATGCTGTTCGGATAGTGACTCAATTAAGAAAAGAAGCCCAGAAGCTGAAAGATTCTAGCTCAGAACTTCAGGAGAAAATTAAGGAGCTGAAGGTAATCTTTTCTATTACCTAGAGGTGGCAACTGGCAAAAATGTGAGTTGGGTTGACGCATAACACATTTATCTATAAATTTATAATCTATTATAGTAAATCTATTTGTGTCAAATATGATTACAAAATTTCGTTAATATAATTATCTAATGCTTTTAATAAATTGATTTCCAAGGTCTTATGCTTTAACATACACTTTAGGTGGGTTAACCCGTTTGACCTGTTTCCTGTGAAGTAGTGTTTTTTTTACCCATTTGACCTACTAGAGATAAAACATAAGGTTCAAATGGCCTTCTCTATTCACAGTTGTGGAGAACCTGATAATTCATATGTTATGTTTTCATGTCACTTTTGTTGTTGACTTGTGTAGGCTGAGAAAAACGAACTCCGTGATGAGAAACAAAGGCTGAAGATGGAGAAAGAGAAGCTTGAGCAACAAGTAAACTCAATGAACCCGCAACCTACTTTCATGGCTCCTCCACCTGCAATCCCTGCTGCTTATGCTGCTGCCCAAGGCCAGGTGGGAAATAAGTTGGTTCCCATCATCAGTTACCCAGGAATGGCCATGTGGCAGTTCATGCCACCTGCTGCGGTTGACACCTCACAGGATCACGTGCTCCACCCGCCAGTCGCCTAATTCACCGACCATAAAGCAGGTCCATTCAGTTTGTCATTGATCTATGACTTTGTGTTAGGTTTTTGTTTATGTAACTATGGTCAAACTTGGAATTATACTCTCCATATCATACTTGTGGTATCTTTATGAAGTTAAACTAACTGTTAATGTGTGTGACCTTTTTTGTTTGTGTCGATTTCATTTGGGTCAAGTAAAAGCATGGATCTTTAATGTCGTGAAATACTGACCTGCTTAAATTTTTGAGTTAATTACTGATATGGTCCCTGTTGTTTACACTTTTCTACTGGTTCAGTCCTTAACTTTAAAAAAATACTTGGATGGTTCTTACTGTAGCAAACTTTACGCATAGTCCCACTATGTTAAGGACCATTCAAGTATTTTTTTCAAAGTTAATGACTGAACCAGTAAACCAATGGGACCAAATCAGTAATTAACTCTAAATTTTTATTTTTCGTTCTGGCATCTCGAATGTCAAAGAAGACAATGAAAGAAAGCTGTTTTTTCCGCTTCCTCTCGCGTCTCATCTCTTTTAATCACGAATCAAAAAATTACAACTGCTTATGAACATAATAATACATTAATACATATGTAATATACCAAAACCGCTGTAATGATGTAGCCTATCTAAGATTCCATAATGTGACAGGACTTGATAAACTTATCAGAGAAGTTGACATATTTTGTCCATAGTTTTTTAAGCCGAGGAAACGCTATATCTAACCAGGGTTTTGCTCGGCCATTAAAATGAATAACTGCAGCTCGTTGAACATCTGATGCACTCGTATTCGCCTGGTAACCAAGGCCCAACATATGCCATAACGGGTCGATAACATGCACATGACCATGAAAAGCTATCAAACCTGGAGGTAATGTTCCCAGCTGCCACAAACTTAGATCTGATTTCAAGTTCTGCATCAAGAACATAAAGTCAAAAGTCAAAACCTTGAATGTGTGTGTTCTGTGTGGTGTGTTACTGTGTGTTTTCTTTATTTTATGCCACTGACCTCTTCAAGCCAGTAATGGTAGTTCTCACTTATGTTGGTCTTTCTCCAAGCTTCGAGATCGAAAATGTTCATACCGTAGGCCCAGGCAAATTCATTTGCATTGAAATTCTTTGATATTAACGGGTGAGAAAAGTTTAAATAGTTCTTGAATCGCTTCGACATTACAAATTTATCACCCCCCGTACATGTTTCAACGGCTCCATTCACTTTTCCGTACATGTCGATATCCCATAGAGGTGATAAGTCAGACTGAACCACAAGGTCGTCGTCTAGAAATACTATCTTGTTGAGACTCGGAAACATCTGCAAAGATGAAGGTCAGTTACTTAAGTCAGGTGATGTTAACATTACAGATAAATCACAAACATAATCTATCTATTAATAATATTAAGAACTGGTTATTGGGATTGATGGTCAGTTTCAAAACGCAAACTCGATTCTAATGAAAGATATGTGTCGTGGTGCTAAAGATTGACTCACCTGTGGTAGATAAATCCGAACATGGTTCATGAGCGAGTTGTACTTAGGACTCATGGCTTGCAACTTTGCAGCAATGACATGCGGTTTCTCGGTGTTATTAGCCACAATGGCTGATGAACCGCCTCTAAATTGAGCTCGAACCTTTTGATCTTTTTCCATGGCCTCCAAAACCGGCACCTTTCCCTTTGCAAACCAATCAAAATGGTGCAACGCCTTCACCTCGATCACCGCAGGTGCTAAAGGGTGCAAAGAGAACCATGCCTGCATAGGCGAGTAAGTCTTTCTATCCGTGATTATATGAATCACCACCATATCGGGTCTTAACGAGTTGTAAACGAGAGATGTTGCTACAACAGAGGCTGCAAGGATGTTATCAGATGCAAGAACAAAGTGGAAGTAGGAGTTGTTAACGAGGGCCGGGACAAGCTCGGGCATGGGGAGTTGTTGTCGGGCGTCGGCGTTGGTGGCGTGCTCGTGGGCTAGCCGGAGGGCTAGGCAGTGGAGGTTTTTCGGTATGCTACTAGATGCGACATGGCGGTAGAGGTATTCTTGGATTTTGGCTGTTCTAGTCCTTTGTTCTAGAAGTGTTACCTAGGAAAATAAATGAAAACATGGGTGTAAGCCCATTAGCTTCCGGCCCAAGCCCATTAGCGCATCCTACGTCACACGGTTCACGGAGGGCACTAATGGGCTTAGAATTCGTATGGCCCTTTTTCAGGCATCTTTTGCATTAGCTTCCAACCAAGCCCATTAGTGCATCCCGTGTCACATGGTTCAGAGAGGGCCCTAATGGGCTTAGGATGTATGTTTTTTATATATCAGGATCGAAAGGGGGAGATTACCATGGATTTAAGCTTGATGGCGAAGGTGTGTGCATCAAGTCTATTGCTGCCTTTCATGCTAGTAACAAATTCTTCTAAAGTTTGAGGAATTTCAGGCCCTCCTACTATCTCATCTTGGCTGGATGGGTCCCCCAAGATTTGATATATTACTTGTGGCACCTTTCAGAAACCAAATGAACATTTTAGTCTCAAAATTTTCAAAATTCATATAACAAAACATGGGGGTGTTAAGTTACTGTGTAAGCATATTACAGCTGAAGCTGATTGAAGATTTCTGCCCTCCAATATATTGGTTGACAGCTTTTTCCCCAAACAACCTGCAAGATATGAATATGCATCTCTTCATGATAACATCTTAAGATAAAAAACTATAAGAAAATGGAAACACGTAGCCGTACCAATATTAGTCGAACATTTGGTTTCATCATCAGTGGTTTCAACAGAAGTTAAAACATAGATGAACCGAAGAAGGAACACGAATAACAGAAGTGAATAGAAAAACATCTTGGAACACAACCTTCGAGACCCGAACTTAACTTTTACAAACTCCCTCACACCTTTCTGTGGCATCAGCGTAAGATGTCGTAAACTTGGAGATATATGTAACTGCATTTTCACCGAATTCACCAAAACACGAAACCGAGCCCCAAGGTTCAAAACAACAACCTTTTGGTTCGGGCTATCGGGTTCTTTGGTAAATACTAAAAATGTGTGTTTTGGGTAGATTGGGAAGAAGGTGTTGTGGAAATGCCAAGAAGGGTATTCCTTATGCATGTGTTGAATGTTGTTGAGGTTTTCCCATCTTGTACCTAACCTTTACATTGCTTAAGGTTTAGTACTGTTTTTTCTTCCCTGCTTCCTTTGTCATCCTTCCATACTATAGTTTTATTATCTTATTATAAAATATATAAATAACAATATTATAGTGTTTTTTTTTTTTTTGGAAAAGTTAATGTTAGAATAGGTGTTCACTGTTATTATCATAGAAATAATGAATTTTATATTATTTTTAAGTCGACAGAGTTATTTTATTTAATCATTTAGTGAAGAAGGTTTAGTATTTGAGAAACAATTACAAGTTTTTTGATATATAATATTTATGTTGCTTTGGCTTAAACTTTAGAGAATGGTTAAAAGGGAACAAGAGCATGCGGGCTCTGTTACCATCTTTTAAAATTTTGCTTGATTGATTTAATGTCGATGTAGAATTGATTTTTTCAATAACAGTTAATCATTTACTTGCTAATTCTATTTTTAAATGTACGTTTTATCTATTATAGGAGTAGAACTCACAAAAATCTTCTAATCTATATAAAAGACTAACCTTTATCAATTAAATAAAAGATCTTGATCGAACAAAATTGAAATCCTAGCTATTTGATCAAAATTAAAAGTCTAGTTTTGACTTTAAATAATCAAAATTTAATCATAATATAGAAGATAAGATAGTAAAAAAATATTATTTAAATATTAAATTAATTTAATATATTTTTCTAGCCAATGTATTTACATAATCCACGTTTTATATTACAAATCAATTTTTCAAACTTATTTTTAATTTTAAATTTAATTTTGATTTTAAATCAGTTTGAAAAAAATTAGTTTAAGATCTTGGCCATTCAATTATGAATATTTTGTCATATTCAAGAAATCCAATTCAAACTTTTTTATCTACTAAATTATTTTGAAAAATAAATATTCAAATTCTTTATCATTACCTATCTACGGTTATCTTCTAATATATATATAAAAGACTAATTAGGTTAAATTTTATTAGACGATCTCAACCTTTCATTAGATAAAATATTTAATCTTGATCATTCATTCACTTAAAATCAAAAAATCAATTTTGACTTTTTAGAGTCAAACTATCTTTAATTAATATAAATAAAAGACTAATTTGAATCAAATCTATTAAATAATCCTATCTTAATCGTCCATTTATATATAAAACTTAATTTAATTTTAATTTTTTACGGTCAAAATTCTTATCAGTCTAAATGACAATGAATCAATAAGATTTTCGATTTTTTCAAAAACTAATTAAGATTCACAATAATAAAACGACACCCCTAGGTAATTAGCCATGATCTTATTTTTTAATTCAAGTTCCATCGGTTTATATCTACGTTAGATAATTAGCAACTTAAATTATATCACCTTTTCTATTTTTTTTTAAATTATAGATAAATCACTTGATTTACTTTGTATTTATTTGAATATTGTAATATAAACAATTATATATTTAAATAAACAAATATAAAATTAATGCTTTAACGAGTACCCGTGTGTTTACACGGGCATTAAACTAGTTATATAATACAAGGGAGATGATTTATACACCAATTTTTTTTGTCGTATGCAACAAAAAAAATGAATATTTGGGCTATAATACACTTAAACATGTTAAAAAACATACATAGTGGGTTTATGGGGGTAAAAAAATCATTACCGTAATTAGATTTTACGTTATTTCTAAAGTTATTATTTATATTTCGATGTCAAGTGACTTAATTATAATTTTTTTTAGTTTTCTATAAATCTCATATCGTGCTTTTCTTTTGTTAATAAAATATAATTGTATAATTAAATAAACGAATATAAAACAATACTTTCATAATTACTTGTGCATTTACACGGATATTTAAACTAGTATAAAACATATTTATAATATATCTGATATCGTTAGATTACAAATTTTTTGGTATGTAGATTTGAATTTTAAAGTACTTAGTTTGTCAATTATTCATGTTATCCTTTCCTCATGTTCTTGATATATTCATAGATGATGTTTTTTTATTTCTGGGCTCAAGATCTTGTTTAGGTTTTGAATTTGAGTTTAATTTATGCGTTCAAAAATCACCACATTTATCCTTTGTAAAAGCAATAAAATTTTCAAATACTCAAAATTTCCTATAATTAAGATAGTAATAATGGTTAAACATCGACACATTCAAATTTTAAAAATTATTCAAGAATGACCCCTAAATTGTAAGCAACTAATATTAATCCTCTCTTAACTGACTTAAAGTAATAATTTGCTATCTAAATAGATACAAACTAAAGGGCTTGTAGCCCAGCGTTATCAGGTGTTGGTGAAAAATGTCTCTCCTTAAATGGTTTAGGGTTAAAGTCCGATGATGAGCAATAGAGTAGATTTAGAAGTAGATTAGTGAGTGTATGTTTGCCTTTAAAAAAAGATGCAAAACTAAAAATAAACTTGAAAGTTGGGTAAGAACATATTTAAGTGAATTTTACCTAAAATACACGTTTTAATGTTGTTGATAAATATATATGTTACATAGCGAGGGTGCTGTTTGGTGTTGATTTGGCTTTGAAGTTATTTACCATCAAAATATTTGAACTTGAAAAGGTAACATGTGTTTTTTGTAATTTTGGTTGATGACTTGATGTAATGCAACCCCTCTTCTAACTATGATAGTGAAAGTTACAAAAGATATATGTTGACTCTCAATTGGTTGGCAATGTTCTTGTGGGCCTTCAATGATCTAATCATCATCAAACATGATCAGCATTATGTTTGTCAAACTTAATTGGCTTGATTTACTATTTGTAATAAAAAAACAGAAATAAGTTGTTTAATTAAAATTAAATAAAACAACTATGTTGAATCATTCTATTCTAAAATATTTTATATATCTTTGTAATATAATGTACGAATATATATTTTTATTACACGCTCAATTATTAAGTGATAAAATCTTTTCATATAATAAATTAAATAAGAAGTTTTTTTTAAAGAACTAATTTTCCTCAAATTTTGAATTTTGACAATTTTAAAGACTAGTTTCTTCAATTTCTGAGTATATTACATAAACATTCGTATATAAATATCAAATAATTGGAAGATGTGAGAAATAAGCTAAATAAAAAGGTTATTCCGAGAAATATTAAATCATGAGTATATGTTGGTCTCAAGGAAGGACTATCGTATAGAATAGGGGTTGAATATAGAGATTTAAATGAGTCGAGCTGCTTGTGAGTTACTCGAGTTCGGATCGTTAAAAGCTCGAAACAAGCCAAGCTTAAACGAGTTCAAGCCTATTTTAAGGCTCATTTATTAAACGAGCTTGAGCCCGAGCCCGAGCCCGAGCCCGAGCCCGAGCCCGAGCCTTGTATATTGGGCTTATTCAAACCCTCGAGCTTCAACGAGCTTTGATATAATATCTATCTTTTATTTGTTACTTATATAATTGTATTATATATTTTTATAACATGAAATATGAAAATATTCAGTATTCAAAATTTAAATTGTTTTTATATTATTAAATAGTAAAAGAAAAAATATTCAAATTCAAATTGCTTTTTATTTATTATATATATAATTTAAACAATTTTAAAAAACAATTAAGATAAACGAGCTTTAGTGAGCCTAAAACGAGCTTCTAAAAAAATACTTTATTAGCCGAGCTCGAGCTCGAGCTTCTGCAATTTTTAATAATCTAGACTCGATTAGTGTAAAGTTTGGCTTTACTCTGGTCTACTCGTTTACAGCCCTAGTTGAATACATTTGAAAATTACTCACAAAGATTGGTATTTAACGAGCCATTAATAAACGGATTAATGAGTTATTACAATTAATAGTTATTGATTTATTTTAATTAAATAATAAGACTGGTTTTCACTGTTCTCTTATAAAAATTGGCTCTCAATTGAACCCTAATTAAAAATATATATACAAGTAAGAATGTAAGCTTATAAGTTTCATAATTGATATACACTCGCTATATATTCTAGCCCTCATACGTATAGTCATTTATATCTATATATAAAAGGCATGCAAATTTTCCAAAAATAATCATAAATTGAGTATTAATTAACCAATCATAACCTTCAATTTCAAAATTATTCAATTTCAAAAACAATTTTAGAAAGATTAATAGCCATTGAATTATTCCAAATCTAAATCAATTGAGAGGGGCCTGAATGAAAATTATGAGGGTGTTTTATAAAACATGTGAGGGGTTTTTAAGAAAATATGAGGGGTTTTTTTTATAAAAATTGTATATTAATATAATTAATTATACGGTGTTTATACATTATGTTTAGTAACTTGTGATACATTTTGTTTAAAGAAAAAATAATTATATATTTATGATCGTCTCATTTTTATCTACGTTTTGGTATAAATTTTATTGTAATATGACACTTTTTAAAAATTAGTATATTCTTAATTTTTTGTTATCCATTAATAGTAGTACTTCAAAAAAAATTAGTTATTGTTTTTTGTTAAAATTCTGACATATGTAAATGTTTGGTGATATTTTATTATTTTTATCTGAAAATATTAATATCTCAAAACATTTCTGAAACACATTTACACTTATTTTACTTTTATAATTTCATACCATCAAATTTTATATTTTTTTTAAACATCCCCGTGTTTTTACACGGGGTAATAAACTAGTACTTCATATATAAGTAATACATAACACTACAATATAATTAATTTGAGAGTTAATTGCACCAATGTTCCTTTAGCTATTCAAAAGTTGCGAATTTAGTCCATTTTTTCAAAAAGTTGCAAGGATAGTCCTTTAACTGCCCAAAAGTTACACAAATGGTCCTTTTTAACGTTTTATGTTAAGTAATTTTGTTAGTTTTTGTCAATTGACTATTTTACCCCTTATCCTTATTTTTTATTTATTTTCTTAATAATTATATTATAATAATATTATAAATAACTAAAAAGCATTGAAAATGTCAGTCTCTCTCTCTCTCTCTCTCCTGTCTGTCTCTCTCTCATGTCCGTTTCTCTCTATCTCTCATACTCTCTCTCTCTCTCTCTCTCACACACAAACTCCACCACAAACCAATCGACAATCCCCTCACCCCCAACACTTTATCGTTCTCTCATCTCCTCTTTTACCCCTACCGCCGCCCTCACTCCCCCTCACCGGAGAAGACCACCGCCGCCACACAGCAAGTATTCATCACCACCATCGAAGAAGCCTCCGATCTGGGTTTCTGGGTTTTCAAAGATCTAGGGTTTTCTTTCATCTGCTCGACTAGGGTTTTCAAAGATTTAATTCGGGTTGACAGATCCTCCTTAAAGCCTTCGATCTAGGGTTTTTAAAGATTTCCGTTTTTTGTTGTTGGGTTTGTTTTCATTTGGTTATGTTTCAGGAGGCGGCACCACATCATCACCACATCTTGCCAGAGAGAAGAGTGTTGCCACCGCCACGCACCATATTGCCGGAGAAGACCAACGACTCACCATCGCACTTCATCACCGCCACAAGCAACCTCCATTTGGAAGGTTTCCGATTTTCGGCGGCAGTTTAGGTTTCATAGATCTACGAACAGGGTTTGGGTTCAAGAACAACCAGATCTTCAATTTGGGCGGCGGCTGATATGTTCATATTTATACATATATTCTAAATTAATATCCTTTCATTTAAGCCGATTTGATTAGCAAAATTTATTAATTTTAGACACTTATAAGCTTAATTGTGTTTATTAGGAGGTGAACCCGAGATGGAAGATTTTGGAGAAAATTGGAGCAAAATGAAAGAAAAATATATATATTTCTCAAGTTTGTGTCAATACCTTGTCGCAGCCTCCACGTGCCCTCGATTGCAAGTCACTAGGTGCTCACACCCACGAGGAAGTCACGACACCTCCTCTTTTAGTTCCAGCTACTGGAATTTTGTATCCTTTGGTCGCTACCTGCTCGCAGTTTCGTCGTGGTCTTGAGGGCTGAGAAGTGAACAATTCATCAGGGCCTTGAAGTTAAGACTGTCACTACCTGCTCGCTGCTTGCTCGCGACCTCGACAACTGCCTGCACCCTTTAAATCGTGAAAGCAGAAAGAAAAGGGGAGCACGACATTTTTTCAAGAACCCAGTGAGAGAGAGCAAGTGGCGATTTTGGAGCAATATAGGCGATTTTGAAGAGAAACTCAAGAACATTTGAAGATTCTTACACCATTCCATCCACACATCATCAAGATCATCATCTCCATCTTCATTTTCATCTTGTTCTTGGGTTTGGTATCTCTAAAATTTTGTAAACTCTTGAATCATGAGCCTAGACATGAAATTGTTTTGGGTTTGTGATCTATTAGTTACTATGAGCTAAATTTTCTTTGTGTTTGCTTAGATTTGAAGAACCCTAACTTTGTAGTTGGTTAGATTTAGTGTTTTTGATGAAATAGTGAACTAGGGTTTTTGACTTTTCTTAAATTGGTTGAATATTGTTGTGTTGATCTTGATTCTTGGTTTATCTTGATTTGTGAATGATTTTAACTTGAATTTTGAATCAAAACTTCATGTTTAGGATTGTTTATGCATTAGTGTTTCTTGAACATTTGTGACAACCAATATTTGAACTAAATAGGTTGAAGTCAAGTTTTAACTTGGGGTTTTTGATCCAATAACACTAGTTACAAACGAATCAATGTTGACCAATACTTGTTTTTGTTTGGCATGAATATTTATGATTATTTGAGGTTATGACTATAACATATATGTTGACCGATACTATGTGCTAGGTGTTTGTAATCACAAGTAATCACTAGTATTTATATTTCAATCGATTAGATTAGTTGAATACCATTTGAGCTATGTATATTGTTTAATTTGGGAATACTTCTTGATGACAACGTTGACCGATACTTGATATTGGGGGTTAGTACCATTGCCATAGTTGTAGTCTTCTTGACCAAAGAGGATATGCACCTTGTGATCTCCCGTTTATTGTTTCATCAAAACCATTGCACATTTAGATCATTGCTACCACGAGTTAGGGAGATTCTATCTAAGCAAACACTCTTTTCTCATCATACCAGTTACAACATTAATTGCTCGTTCTCACCGTTTGGTTTTTGCGTAGCTTTCGTTATTACTTTCTGTTTTTTTAGTTTCAAAAATCCAAAATCTTTCAAAAGACTAAGAATTAACTAATATCATAGTATTGAAGTTTAACAACCGTTCCCTGAGATTGACAACCCAGTCTTATCTTAGCTATACTAACAAACGATTGGTACACTGCCATGTTGTGAGTTAGCCATATCTAGTGTAAAACCGAATCACATTTTTAAACGCTTTTGCTAATCGCATCAAGAGTTTTTGGCGCCGCTGCCGGGGAACGGTGATCTATCTTCAAAAATTGATATTCGTTTCCTGCTTAGTTGATCCTCTTTTTAGGAATTTTATTCCTTGAAGAGTTACTTTTTGAGTTGATTACTTCGCTATTATCTAACATTTTTAATTTTCAGGTGCTGTAGCGCAGTGCATGACCCGATCCTCTTTTAGTGACCTTGCAAGTCCTGTTTCCGACCCGGAAAGAGTATTGAGGCGTCGTACTAGAGATCAAACCTTGTTATATGAAAACAACCCTCATCCATTTCTTAATTTGAACCAAGATCAAGAGCTAGACCAAAATCCCGAACAAGAGGAAGATCCTATTTCGCTCATGGCGGAGGATCAACGTTCTATGCTTGAACTCACTAAACCCACCGCCGAGGGTACAAGTGGGTGCATTCAATTCCCAACTTTTCAAGCTAACAATTTTGAAATCAAGCCAAATTTGATTCAATTGGTTCAAAACTCATGCCAATTCAATGGGTGTCCCGATGATGACCCAAATGCTCACCTTAGGAAATTCTTAAGTTTGTGTTTTACAGTTAAAGTCAATGGAGTCCCTAATGAGGTAATCCGCCTTTACCTTTTCCCATTTTCTCTTTCGACTAAGGCAACGGATTGGTTCGATTCTTTACCAACCAACTCCATACGCTCATGGGATGAAATGGTCACTAAATTTCTTACTAAGTATTTCCCTCCTTCCAAAACTACCAAGTTGAGGAATGATATCTTTACCTATGCCCAAAGACATGACGAATCACTTTATGAGGCTTGGGAAAGGTATAAGGAAATGCTTAAAAAGTGTCCACAACATGGTTTGACCGATGTCCATCAAATCCAAACTTTCTATAATGGGTTAACTCTTGTGACCCGTCCAACCATTGATGCGGCCGCGGGTGGTAATCTTATGACCAAAACACTGCGTGAAGGCTTTGAGCTAATTGAAAACATGGCTATGCACCATTATTCTTGGAATGTTGCAAGGCCAAAAGTCGTGGCTAGTGCTAGCACGGATCAATCGGATGACATGGCCGCTCTCCGCGCTCAAATGCAAGATCTTTCCAACAAGTTCGATAACATGCACCAATCTCAACAACCTCATCCCATTTATTTACTGCAAAATGCTTGTGAACTTTGTGGTGGCTCTCACATGGCTCATGAGTGTCAAACGAGAAGTGCTTATGCACTCCAAGAAGATGCTTGTGTTTCATCAGGTGATTTTGGTGGTGAACCCGGAAAATATTACTTTAAACCCCAAATCAACCCAAACCATTTGAGCTATAAGTCTAACAGTTACTTGAAACCAACGGATTTTCAACAAGGCTTCCAACAAAATAGTAAGTACCAACAACCAAACCGCCAATACCAACAAAACATTCCATACCAACAACAACCATACAATCGAAATGAACCCCAAAAACAAACTCAACCATCTACTCCAATCCAACCCAATCAATCACAATCTTCCCCACCTCCGGTTCAATCTCAAGTTAACCCACATCAACCTCCTCTTCCCTACCCAAATAGGTTGAAGAAAGACAAAAACGAGGAACAATATGGTAAATTCTTAGATATGCTCAAGCAATTGCACATCAACATCCCCTTTGTTGAGGCGATTGCCCAAATGCCCAAATATGCCAAATTCCTCAAGGACCTCTTGACCAACAAGAGGAAGCTTGAAGACATTTCTTTGGTGAACATGAGTGCCGAATGCTCGGCGGTTCTTCAAAACAAGCTTCCTCCGAAGCTAGATGATCCGGGTAGGTTTACCATTCCATGCCTTATTGGCGATATGCAAGTTAGTAATGCCCTTGCCGATCTTGGTGCTAGCATAAATTTGATGCCTTATTCTTTATATGCTAAGTTGAATTTGGGGGAACCTAAACCAACACGAATGAGCATCCAGTTAGCCGATCGTTCAGTCAAGTACCCTCGTGGGATCGTCGAGAACATGCTTGTTAGGGTTGATAAATTTATCTTTCCCGTTGACTTCGTCATCCTTGACATGGATGAGGATACTAAGGTACCTCTCATTCTTGGGCGACCCTTCTTAGCCACTTCTCAAGCACTCATAGATGTATTCAACAAAAAGCTTACATTAAGAGTAGGTAATGATGAGGTTGTCTTTGATTTTAACAAGTCAATGAAGCATCATTCCACTGATGATGAGTCTTTATGCTTTGTTGATTCAATCTTCATGCACAATGGAGATGATTGTTTGCTTAACCCGTTCGTTTCTCAAAAAGTTACATGTCCAAGTTTAGCTCATTTCGAGGAATTCCCAGAAATTGATCTTATAGAATCCTTTTCCATGGGATTTGATGAGTTAAATTTTGATCCAGAAAAAGATCTAGAAGAATTAGCAACTTTGTTAGCTAATGACCTATCTCCATCAATTGAAAAATTCCAAGAACTTAGAAAAGATGAATGTCAAAAGTTAACCACCTCTATCGAAGATCCTCCCATCCTTGAACTCAAAAAATTACCATCTCACCTTGAATATGCTTATCTTGAGGGCACCTCTAAATTGCCTGTTATCATCTCTAAGGATCTTTCAAGTGAGGAAAAGGTGAAATTGACTGATGTGTTGAAGTCTCATAAGCGAGCAATTGCTTGGAAAATATCCGATATTAAAGGTATCAATCCTAGTTATTGTACCCATAAAATTCTCATGACGGATGACTTTAAACCATCAATTCAAAATCAACGAAGAGTTAATCCCAGGATCCAAGAAGTAGTCAAGAATGAAGTTATTAAACTTCTTGACTCGGGATTGATTTACCCTATTTCCGATTCTCCATGGGTAAGTCCGGTACAATTTGTACCAAAGAAAGGGGGAATGACCGTTGTCACGAATGAAAAGAATGAAATAATTCCAACAAGAACGGTCACAGGTTGGAGAGTTTGCATTGATTATCGCAAACTTAATGATGCAACTCGAAAGGACCATTTCCCCATCCCGTTCATTGATCAAATGCTAGAGAGATTATCAGGAAATGAGTATTATTGTTTTTTAGACGGTTTCTCGGGCTACTTTCAAATACCAATCGACCCCAAGGATCAAGAAAAAACAACTTTTACTTGTCCATACAGGACATTTGCATATCGCCGAATGCCTTTTGGTTTATGCAATGCCCCGGCTACATTCCAAAGATGTATGTTGGCCATTTTCCATGACATGGTGGAGCAATGTATGGAGGTTTTTATGGATGATTTCTCCGTTTTTGGAGGTTCTTTTGGTTCTTGTCTCCAAAACCTTGAGAAGATGCTTACTCGATGTGAGGAGTCCAATTTGGTTCTCAATTGGGAAAAGTGTCATTTCATGGTTAAGGAAGGTATTGTTCTTGGCCACAAAATCTCAAAACGAGGGTTAGAAGTCGACAAGGCAAAAGTTGATACTATCTCAAAACTCCCACCTCCAACTTCGGTCAAGGCAATAAGAAGCTTTTTAGGCCACGCGGGTTTCTACCGCCGATTTATAAAAGATTTCTCCAAAATCTCACGGCCCTTGACCCACCTTCTTGAGAAAGATGTTCCATTTCTCTTTAACGATGAGTGCCTTGATGCTTTCAATCTTTTAAAAGACAAACTCACGCACGCGCCCATCATGGTAGCTCCCGATTGGGGATTACCATTTGAACTAATGTGCGATGCAAGTGACTTTGCGGTGGGTGCGGTTTTAGGCCAACGTCGAAACAATCGGTTCCAACCTATTTACTACGCAAGTAAAACTCTAACGGATGCCCAAAAAAACTACACAACAACCGAAAAAGAGTTACTTGCCGTGGTCTTTGCATTTGACAAATTTAGGTCATATCTTGTACTTTCGAAAACGGTGGTCTACACCGACCATTCGGCTTTGAAATACCTCTTTAGCAAACAAGATGCAAAGCCAAGGTTGATTCGTTGGATACTCCTCTTACAAGAATTTGATGTCGAAATCAAAGATAAAAAAAGAGTGGAGAATCTAGCCGCGGATCACCTTAGTAGATTGGAGAATACTCACTTGGGCCTATTAAATGAAAGTGAGATAAAAGACACATTTCCCGATGAATCTTTAATGGAAATCCACAAGGATGATGAATCACCATGGTTCGCCGATTTTGCCAACTACCTAGTTGGAAGAGTTCTTGTAAAGGGTCTAACACATCAACAAAAACGCAAGTTTTTCACCGATTTAAAAAACTACTTTTGGGATGACCCTTTCCTCTTTCGTGTGTGTGCGGATCGCTTAATTAGACGATGTGTTTCAGGAAAAGAAGCCATAGAAATTCTTACTCAATGCCACAACGGACCAACGGGAGGCCATTATGGACCAAGCCAAACGGCTAAAAGAGTTTTTGATTCCGGGTTTTATTGGCCAACCATTTTTAAAGATGCACATCAATTTGTAAAATCGTGTGATGCTTGCCAAAGGCAAGGAAACATCTCAAAGAAAGATGAGATGCCCCAAACGTCAATTCAAGTATGCGAAATATTTGATGTGTGGGGCATCGACTTTATGGGTCCATTTCCACCATCGCATGGTAACAAGTATATTTTAGTTGCAGTGGATTATGTGTGAAAATGGGTGGAGGCACAAGCCCTACCTACAAATGATGCTCGTGTGGTGGTAAGGTTTCTTAAAAACTTGTTTTCGCGATTTGGAATCCCAAAGGCTTTAATAAGTGATCGTGGAACCCATTTTTCAAACCATCAATTGGAAAAAGCTTTACAAAAATATGGGGTAACCCATAAGTTTGCAACCCCTTACCACCCACAAACGAGTGGTCAAGTAGAAGTCACCAACCGGGGACTTAAAAGAATTTTGGAAACCACCGTGGGGAAAAATAGAAAAGATTGGGCTGAAAAGTTGAATGACGCTCTTTGGGCTTTTAGAACGGCTTTTAAAACCCCCATTTGTAGTACACCATACCGGTTGGTGTATGGCAAGGCTTGCCATCTACCCGTGGAGTTAGAACATAAAGCTTTTTGGGCTATCAAACTTGCTAACATTGATATGTCAAGTGCAGGTGAGCATCGTTATTTGCAGTTGCACGAGTTAGAGGAGATTAGAGAGGATGCTTATGAAAATCATAGAATTTACAAGGAAAGAACAAAGAAATTGCATGATCAAAAGTTGAGGCCGAAAGAATTCCATGTTGGAGATAGCGTTTTACTCTACAATTCAAGACTCCGTCTCTTTGCCGGTAAGTTAAAATCAAAGTGGTCTGGTCCGTTCACTATAACTCAAGTGTTTCCATATGGGACAATTGAGTTAGCACACCCATCGGGTAATTTCAAGGTGAACGGACATCGTCTCAAGCACTATTATGGAGGATCATTTGACAAGAAAGTTGAGGACACTCTCAACTTCCATCCACAAGGTAAGTAAAATTTCATGGTTAGTCAAGCTTGCGACTTTATCAAAAACAAGCCCGGCCGAAAAGGTAATCCGCATTGTACATATATTTTTTTTAATTTGGTTTTTCCGTTTTAGTAGTTGTTTTTTTTTGTCGTTTTTAGTTTAGTTTAGTTTTATTGTTGTGTTTGTCGTCTTTGAGATTCGGTGTTGTTTCGATGTGAAAAAGTCAAATTATGTGTTCAAATTAAGTGTGGGATGTGAATTCCACTGAAAAAAGGAAGTTGGATTTGTCGCGGGTTGGTCGAGACCACGAGCTGGGTGTGAGCAAAGTTGCAAAAAATTCCAGTAGCTACTGGAATTTAAGAACTCTTAGTCGCATGTTACTCGCGACCTGCTCAAGGCCATGACACCTGAACATAGTTTCTCGTGAAAAGAACTCCCACCTGCGACTAAAACCCTCACACCCTTGACGCTAGAAGACAAAAATGTTTGAACCCGTGACTATCCTTTCTGTTGCTCAGCCTAAAACACTCGCACCCTAGCGACTCAAAACCCTTACAATACCTCACAACCTTAGTCACTACCCCAACATCTGTCGAAACCCTTCCCTCTCTCGATCGTTTTCTGCTCACACCCTCCTCTCACAACCTGCGACCCAATACCCTACAACCCTAGGCGCGAAGCACACAGCCGGCGACACCCTGCCACTAATACCGCCGCTTCGCCATCACACAGAGGCACCATTGCACCCCAACCCTAGTCGCTGCCCGTCTCTCTGTCGCGAAACCCTGTCCCTCGACTCGCCACCAGCTCACAGCCGCCGTACACACAAAACAGTCTCGAAGCACACGAGACACATCATCAACCCTAACAGCCCTTTTTTTTCCGTAGAATTAATCTTCAAATCAGGTATGTAAGATTAATTTTTGCAATTGTAGCTGTACTTTCAGGTTTGTTCTTGGATAATTCTTTTGTGCAGCCTGTTCTTAATTGTTCATACGTGGACTTAAACTGAGATTGAGGTTTCATATTTTTGTTATAGATTACTGAATTGATAGTTAGCTGAATTATGAGCTGAATTACTTGAATGTTTGGAACTTCTGAATGATTATTGATTAGACACTAAAAGAATTTGAATCTTGGTTTGAGTTTATCTGTCAATTTCTATACTGTCTAGTTGCAATTTTACTGATTTTATAGATGTTCAAATGGTGCTCAAACAACATATGAACAATTTCTTTGATTCAAAGATGTAAAAAAAAAAAACATGTTTTATTTAAGTTCCACTTCATGTTTTTGGGATTTTAAATTTAAACGCATGGCTTGAAGAGTGGTTCATGTTTTTGTACTAGTGGAAGTTCATAACATGTTCTCTTTGGTGGTTATTCAAATTGAGGAATAGTGATGCATTGTGGGTTGTGGTTTTAGCTTGTAGCCACATAGAATACTCGGAAAAAAAAGGGGGTAGTTGAATGTGGTGCTCATGATATACTTGACTCATGCCCATGAGACGATCCATGCCTTATTGCTTCAATTGTTTTGCTATATTTATATGCGTGGACATGTCAAACATGCCGGTATAATCACACCATGTGCTTTCATCGTGTTCTGCAAGAAGATGCTATTCTTTAATGTTATTAATTTTATTATTTTCCTTCTTGTAGAATATGGCACCCAAGAGGGCGCATACGAGGGACTCGGGCGCACCCCCTTCTAATGGGAAGCGTCCAAAGACTAGAGGAGGACGCACTGCTGCTTCTCAACGTCGTGGAAGACATGACGACGAGCCTAGACCCATCATCACTCCATCAGTCTCTCGTGAACCCGTAACCCCGGTGTTGCATGAGTGGCTTTGTTTTGCTTCAGATGAACACAAAAACCGCCTCACAACCCTCCTCAAGAAAAATTTCGATCGTTCTTTATCGATTCATTGGCCATCCATGGAAGCTTTAGGAGTGGCCGAAAAACTGAAATCTTACTTTGTTCATACCTTCGCTGATGGACAAACCACTCCCGAGGCGTGGTTACGACTCTTTGAGATTCGGGAGCCGGTATACAAGGAATTATGTTATGAGTTCTTTGCCACTTATAAATTTGATCAAACTTGTGAAGACTATGATAAGAACATGATCTCATTTCACCTCGGAGGAAAAGCACATACCATATCCCTTTGCACTTTTGCCACTACTATGGGACTTTATACACCAGATGAGGTCTCCAGTGATGACTTTACTTATGCCATGATCGATGCTAGAGAAACTTTTTCCAGAGATACTTTCTGGAGAGAGGTAGGTGAAGGGGCTTACAACCCTCACAACACTAGGGCGAGGTCACTGATTGATCCAGTTCATCGGATCCTACACCGTGCCCTTGCGGAATCTATTTTGGGGTGCGGTAATACTGGGGCAGTGTTGATTAGAGATCTTCAAATTATGAGTATGCTTATTGACCCGACAGCCACGTTCAATGTGGCCTACTTGCTAGCAGAATTCTTGAGTAAAGCCACGGGTATGAGACATAGTGGATGCATATCTGGAGGTTCTTATGTGACCCGATTGGCAAGGCATTTGGGCATATTGACAGAGGATGTGATTAGGAGATTGACTGTGGTCGATAAGAAGAGTACAGCGTTGCTGGATTCAGTTACATTGAGACATATGGGGATGATTGACCGTTCAGGGCCAGATGGGAAAGAGGTTCTTGTGCGTTTTACTCATAGTCACATAGTTCGCGGATCGCTTCGGTACGGGAACGAGGATCGGGAACGCGGTTCGCTAGGTTGGGCGTACCCGGTACGGAGGGGGGTAGGTTCATTTCGGTACGCGTCCGGTACGATGTACCTTACGTTTTGGTACGTTGTACCCATTATAAAAAACATATATCATGAACCATACATTACATAACATACTAGTATTAAAAAACAAACTTGAAACATAACAATTAGCATTAAACATAACTAAATACGTGCTGTAATTCATTAAAACAGTGCAGAATTGCACAAAACAGTGCAGAATTGCACAACAAAAGAGTGCAGAATTGCACAACACAGTGCAGAATTGAACTGCAGAATTACAGTATCCCAAAATAGTGCTGGAAATTTAAAAACTGTGCTGAAAATTTAAAAAACAATGCTGGAAATTTAAAACAGAAACATCAAACATCAATCTAAACGTTGTCTTTTTCCTTTTCCATTCTCCACGCCTTCATCATCAAGATTCTCCCAAAACATTTCTTCCATTCGTGAACTTGAGCCTTCTATGTATGTGCTCTCGGGATTCATGTCCCATTTTTTGTGTGGACCGGATTTATATGAATCTGAAAAACGAGATTGGAGTCGAATATTGGAGTGAATGAAAACCAACTTGTCGGCTCTTTTGCAATTTAACCGATTTCTCTTAACATTATGAATGTAAGAATATGTACTCCAATTCCTTTCCGCCGAAGAGCTACTAATCGGTTGTGAAAGTACCTTCTTTGCTACTTCGGCTAATTCCGGTGTTTCGGCTCCATAGTTTGACCACCAATCGATTGCATCCATAGTCACACTATCCGCTTGTGTTGCCGCCATGGAATAGATCCCTTTCTTCATATGGAAACTTGCAAATTGCTCTCGCAACAATCTTTCCTCTTCTTCATTTTCTGAAATTCTTTTGAAGGCTTCCATAACACCAAACACAACTTCTTTATCTAGATTTGGTGCTTTTCTTGCAATACCACCCGGAGCCAATTGTTCAAGGTATCTTCTATCATAAAACCTCGGGTTTAATGCAAACCCCAAACAATGTAGTGGGATTGTCATCTTCTCCCATCTAGCAACAACAATTTTCTCAACTTCCGGGTAATAGCTAGCATATGTATTTTCTTTCATAATATCCTTTATTTCACCTAGCATATTATCCATCCTTTCATATATTTCACCCATTTTAGAACCATCACCGTCACAAAACTTTACTAGTAGAAAAATAGGTTTAGTGATTGCCAACACATTTCCAACATCATCCCAAAAGTCATCATCCCTAATAGTATTGGTAATTTCAACCCCTAAATTTCTTGTGTTTTCATCCCCTTTTTTAACCCATTCTCTCCAAGAATTAAGGGCAATAGTGGTGGCAAGAGCCTCCCTACAATCCATAATTCTTTTTAACAATACATAGTGGGATGCAAACAGAGTTTTTGCAACTTTTAACAACTCTAGTCTTGAATTTTCTCGAAAGATAGACAAGGCATGTGTGTGGTTAAGAAAATACTTAACAATTGCCTTCCCTTTTCTATAAGTACCTTGTAGCCAATAAAATTCGTTTGCCATGTCTTTGAAAATCAAATTTAAAGAGTGAACGGAACAAGGAGACCAAAATATATGTTTGTATACCTTCTCGATCTCACGTCCGGCCGCTTTACAATTAGCCGCATTGTCTGTCACCACTTGCAACACGTTACTCGGTCCAACGGTGTCAATAGCTCCAAGTAGAAATTTAGAAATCTCTACTCCCGTCTTTTCAACCCCCGAAAAGTCTTCCGCATACATGAACATCGCACCACGAGAATTCACGGCCAAAACATTGATAAGTGGCCTATTCTTCACATTAGACCATCCATCCGAGACAATTGAAGCCCCGTGTGTGTACCAAGTGTCTTTCACTTGTGTTAGATCCTTCTCCACGTCCCGAACACATTCGTCTAATAACACCGTCCTCGCCTTTTCACTAGATGGAGGTTTATATCCATCCCGTGCCTTTTTCAAAGCATGGATCATTTAGAGAAATTGTGGGTTGCGTAGCACATTGAAAGGTATCCCGTTTGCACACAAACCTTTAATGATCTTCAAGTCAACCACGTTTCTCTCCAACATCCCAAAAGATTCTTCAAGCCGCTTCTTTGATGATAAATTTTTCGAAAGCACCGAGTTCTTCAAAGACTTTGCAACTCCACCACTTTCTGCTTCTTTTACTTTTTTCCAAAGGATTTCGTATTTTTGCCTATCTTTAAGCAATGCAGGACACCTTCTAATTTCTGCCTTTTTTCCTACGGGTGCCCCAAAAAAATGAACATGAATTCTAGTATAAGAACTAGTATACTTGACTTTACAGTGTTTGCAAATCCACTGTTTTGCTCCTCCTGAGTTCTTACTGTTTCCAGCACCAACAATGGTAACTTCTTCCAACAATGGTTTAGATGCATCTTTCTCTTCAGTAGTAGCAGCTGGTGGATTCTGTTGAGTTTGTGGTTGTTCAACAAAACCTTCTGTATCACTATCTTCAGCTTGAGGATTGAGTGTATCAGGTATAAATTCTTGAGAGCCAGACCCAAACACCATTTTAGTGAGAAAAAAAAAATTAAAACAGTAAAATTGAATGAAGACAGAGGAATGAAGAATGAGGCAGAGCAGAAGAGCAGAAGAATGAGCAGAGGAATGAAGACAGAGGAATGATATATGATATCTCAATTATTAAAAATTTAATTCTGAAAATTGAATTAAAAAGTCAAATTGAATCATAATCATTGTTGAAGACTGTGAAAATTGGTGTCTGATGGCAGAAATTCAGATAACGGACTTTAGTTTGCTGGATAATAACCTTAATCGGTACATGTTTTCCCGCCTATTCACTGTACGTTCCAATCGATACCTCATACCTTCCAATATACGTTCCAATCGATAGATGTTCTTCACTGGATCGATCCAAAAAACGTTCCAATCGGCGATTTGGGTATGGCAGAATCAAATTGACCTTCGATTGGAGTCGAATTGACCTTCGATTGGGGTCGACTTGACCTTCGATTGGGATCGATCCATGTTACGTACCAATACGCGAACTACCCTACGATTGGAACGCAAACGTACCGCGATTCGGTACGTAGCGATCGGAACGAGGAACGTGGGTGATTTCTACTCTTCTACATTCAGGGTGGCACCCACCATTACGATCCATGTTACGTACCAATACGCGAACTACCCTACCCTTGACTTCGGTACCTTACTCTTTGACCCTGTAGCTACTTATGCTCTCTTAGTTGAGGTCCAGAACATGCGTAAGGGAATTTCTACTCTTCTACATTCAGGGTGGCACCCACCATTACCGCCGCCAGCTTATCATATTGGACTCCCTCCCCCCACTGATATCCCAACTACTGCTGCCGTACCCTTGTCCTCTATTTTGCTACATCTTCTTCATCTTTGTAGTATACCTTCATCCACCATACCACCACCACATACATCTGTTCACCCGAGCACGATACCCCCAGCGAGTGAGGACATCGATGAGGTCGGAGAGCAACCTCAAGTACCCACGACCATGCAGCCCTCAGAGACTATAGTGGATAGTGATCCTACCATTGCTGCCATTGATCGAGCACTTGCTGCATATTCTACCACACCCACCATCCAGATCATACCTCCTGTTTCAGTTACCGAGTCCATCTGCGAGTTCAGCACAGACCTGACTACTACTTCAGCCCCACAGCTTCATGGACGAATTGTGAGTAGTGTGTTTCACCGCAGAGATCAGTCAGCACGTGCACCATCAGCCGATGTTGCTGGCCCATCTGTAGACACTCTTGATCCGGTGGATTCTTCCACTGCCGCTTCTAGCGATCATCATGACTGATCCGCTCTCTATCTTTTTCCTTTGTTTTAGTTTTTTTGTTTATTTTGGTTGTCTTTTGTAGTTAGTGTTTGCTCTTGGGGCTTTCTTTGTTCTCTTTTTTTAGTTTAGTTCTCCTCCTTTACTCATGCTTTTGTGTTTCTCTCACCAGTGGACCAGTGGACTTGAGACCTGGCTGATGGCACATGGAGGCTACAACTCGCGTTAGCCTTATTACTTTGGACTTGGTCTTGGCTTATTATCTTCCATCAGGGGAGTTTTCGGTTCCCATCTTTCGTACCCTTTTTATTTTCCACTGCGTATTAATGTTAATGAGCATTGAACATTGAGGACACTGTTCATCTTTAAGTGTGGGATAGAGGCATGAATTTTTTTGGGTTCTCCTTGCTTGTCCGTTAGTCATTTACAGAAAGCATGCTTAGGGTATCTTTTTAGCCAAAAAAATTTAATTTTTCTTCAAATGTCACTATTGTTGCGTGTTTGAGTAAATAGAATTGGACGAGCATGTTGAGTTTGTTTTTAAGAATGCTGGAAGGCGTACACTGGAGAATCAATTTAAAGTTGATTTGCCCATTTTGTTGAGGTTTTACGCAAATACGAAAAGTGATAGAATCATGCAATTTTTAACTTTCAAAGAATAAGTGAAATTTTATTTCCATTTCATGTGTTATATTTGTGGCTTTTTACCCCTTTTACTAAATCCACACTTTAAATAGAAAGGTCTAAGGTTTCCGTACTTGATGTTAATCTACCCTTAGTGAGAAAACTTTTTGAACTTAATAATTAGGCATTGCCGACTCCTAATAGATATAGGGTGAGAGGCGATGGTTTATTTAGAAAAAAAAATTATTATTAGTTTATTTTCACTTGCAAAAGCTCTCGTGACCGCATAGAAATGATTTATATCCAAGGCTGTTAGACCCCAAACAAACCCCCTTGTATATTATAATAAGTGAGTTTTTCACAAGCCTTGTATATTAGAGCCCGCAGTCTTTAGATGCTTATTAGCTTTACGCTTGTTACGAGAGCAATTTTGAGGTGAAATAAACGGCTGTCGCCTGCAAGATCCCTTGAGTTAGGGGGGTTTTTCTCCATGGGGTTTATTAGCTTAAAGTATGTTTTCATTGATTATTATTAGAAACCGAGGTCTTAGTAGGTTTGAAGTGTGGCTACAATGATTTTTATAGGGGTGAAAAGTTCAAAAAGGAAAAAGAACAAAACAGTACACAAATATTTGCATGGCCTGTTTGAAATCTAAACTTTGCATGATAATGATTTCGTTTAAACCTTACGTAGAGGCAAATTACTTATCAAAACTTATGATTTGGCTTATCTGTTCTTCATGGAAAGGAGTTATTCTTTTGTTTTTCAAATGAGTTCTTTGTTGGAAAGTAGCCAAAGTCATATGATTTTCAAGTGAAAGTATGTTCTTGTCCTTTGGTTCTATTCTTTCATTGCAACTTGGTGGCATGAACTTTTACGTAAGAGTGTATTTATGTTGAAATTGGCTAAGTAAGATATTTCCTTGTGGATTTTGCTTGAGGACAAGCAAAGCTTAAGTGAGGGATATTTGATATGTTCATATTTATACATATATTCTAAATTAATATCCTTTCATTTAAGCCGATTTGATTAGCAAAATTTATTAATTTTAGACACTTATAAGCTTAATTGTGTTTATTAGGAGGTGAACCCGAGATGGAAGATTTTGGAGAAAATTGGAGCAAAATGAAAGAAGAATATATATATTTCTCAAGTTTGTGTCAAGACCTTGTCGCAGCCTCCACGTGCCCTCGATTGCAAGTCACTAGGTGCTCACACCCACGAGGAAGTCATGACACCTCCTCTTTTAATTCCAGCTACTGGAATTTTGTATCCTTTGGTCGCTACCTGCTCGCAGTTTCGTCGTGGTCTTGAGGGCTGAGAAGTGAACAATTCATCAGGGTCTTGAAGTTAAGACTGTCACTACCTGCTCGCTGCTTGCTCGCGACCTCGACAACTGCCTGCACCCTTTAAATCGTGAAAGCAGAAAGAAAAGGGGAGCACGACATTTTTTCAAGAACCCAGTGAGAGAGAGCAAGTGGCGATTTTGGAGCAATATAGGCGATTTTGAAGAGAAACTCAAGAACATTTGAAGATTCTTACACCATTCCATCCACACATCATCAAGATCATCATCTCCATCTTCATTTTCATCTTGTTCTTGGGTTTGGTATCTCTAAAATTTTGTAAACTCTTGAATCATGAGCCTAGACATGAAATTGTTTTGGGTTTGTGATCTATTAGTTACTATGAGCTAAATTTACTTTGTGTTTGCTTAGATTTGAAGAACCCTAACTTTGTAGTTGGTTAGATTTAGTGTTTTTGATGAAATAGTGAACTAGGGTTTTTGACTTTTCTTAAATTGGTTGAATATTGTTGTGTTGATCTTGATTCTTGGTTTATCTTGATTTGTGAATGATTTTAACTTGAATTTTGAATCAAAACTTCATGTTTAGGATTGTTTTTGCATTAGTGTTTCTTGAACATTTGTGACAACCAATATTTGAACTAAATAGGTTGAAGTCAAGTTTTAACTTGGGGTTTTTGATCCAATAACACTAGTTACAAACGAATCAATGTTGACCAATACTTGTTTTTGTTTGGCATGAATATTTATGATTATTTGAGGTTATGACTATAACATATATGTTGACCGATACTATGTGCTAGGTGTTTGTAATCACAAGTAATCACTAGTATTTATATTTCAATCGATTAGATTAGTTGAATACCATTTGAGCTATGTATATTGTTTAATTTGGGAATACTTCTTGATGACAACGTTGACCGATACTTGATATTGGGGGTTAGTACCATTGCCATAGTTGTAGTCTTCTTGACCAAAGAGGATATGCACCTTGTGATCTCCCGTTTATTGTTTCATCAAAACCATTGCACATTTAGATCATTGCTACTACGAGTTAGGGAGATTCTATCTAAGCAAACACTCTTTTCTCATCATACCAGTTACAACATTAATTGCTCGTTCTCACCGTTTGGTTTTTGCGTAGCTTTCGTTATTACTTTCAGTTTTTTTAGTTTCAAAAATCCAAAATCTTTCAAAAGACTAAGAATTAACTAATATCATAGTATTGAAGTTTAACAACCGTTCCCTGAGATCGACAACCCAGTCTTATCTTAGCTATACTAACAAACGACTGGTACACTGCTATGTTGTGAGTTAGCCATATCTAGTGTAAAATCGAATCACATTTTTAAACGCTTTTGCTAATCGCATCAGCGGCACTTTAGGGTTTTTTGTGTAGTTGGTAATTTTCGAGTTAAAGGTGTTGATATGGTGTTTCCGGTGGCCGTTCAGGTGGTGATGGTTGAAGAAGGGGAAGGCAGAGATGGAGGTGGGCTGCGGTGGTGATGGCAGAGATGGAGGTGGGCTGCGGTGGTGATGGCAGAGATGGAGGTGGGTGGTGGTGACGGCGATGATGGAGGTGGGTGGTGGCGATGGCGATGAGAGAGAGGAGTGTGTGTGAAAGAAAGAGAGTTGACAGAGTGTGTGACAGACTTGTAACTTAAAAAATTTAAAAAATTATTGAATTAATTTAAATCTTAAAAAGTGACAAAAAGACCCAAATACCCTTGACGTATTAGAAATACTTAACAGAAAACGTTAAAAAGGACCATTTGTGCAACTTTTGGGCAGTTAAAAGACTATTTTGCAACTTTTTGAAAAAAAGGACTAAAGTCGCAACTTTTGGATAGTTAAAGGACCATTGGTGCAATTAACTCTTAATTTGATTAGTACCTCATTATCTTGTTAAATAATTAATTGGTTCCAAATTGACACACTCGTATTATGATTCAAATATATACTCTTTTGTTATATATATGACAAAAAATATTATATACAAATTATTTTCCTAGAATTACTAAGTGGCACATAAATAAACATTCTTGTAAATATATACAAGAAACATGGATAACATGAGATTTAGCCTATACCACATCTTATCATTTAAGTGGGAAACAAAAGATAAATAAATGTGTCTGTACAAACTCCAAACTAATGACTTACTATTGAATCAACTAATAATCATGTTAATTCACACTGTATAATTCCAATTGAAAATTATTTGAGATATATAGTTAACTTTGGAGATAATTTATACACCTAAATTTGTGGTGATCCTCACACAACAAATTTTAGTCATGCACAACAATATACAAACAGTTACTACACATAGTACAGGTTGATGCTGTATAACATTGTTGTGCATGGACCACTTTTGTTGTGTGAGGATCACCTCCCATAACCAATGGTTATTATGACCATCATACCCTTTTCAATATGTTGAAAAGAATAAAAGATAATAATAATACAATGATTGCGACATGTTTTAACGTATTCTACGTGGTTATATTTTTCTTTTATTTGATTATATTTTCCTTTTTAAGTGTAATTGTAAGTGGAACTAGAAATTATATTTAAATACGAAGGTGCACTTTAGAAAAAATACAATGAAGAATTTCATCAAGACACACTCGCAAGAATCCAAAAACACCAAAAACAAAAAACTAGAAATTAATAATTAAAACTAAAAGAAAAAGAAAGAAAACCAGAAGACCCTAGCCAACAAACGTACTTGGATGTATTGCCTCTTGTAGAGCTGCTTTCTTCTTTTCATATTGCAACACGTTTTGCTACCGGCCAAACCAGACTCTCAACATATGGAATGATTTTGGTAACTTCGTTACCTAGCGTGAATATGCTTTTTGTCTTGATATTTAATAAATTAACCTCAGCTGTATTTGGATCGTAGAAAGCTAGATCACCATACCTTGATTCACAAATGAAATCGTTACTTAATGTGAATCCAATCGGAATGAAACTACCAATATCCCGTTGTTTCAAGACATGGTGTTTCACCCACGATTTAGCCTCCCCATACGTATCCATCACCCACACTTCACAATCATCATATCCTATTTGCCTGTATGAAATCACACAAAGCTTTTGGTACAAAACTCCAACACAATTGTATGCTTCAAATTGTATAGGATCTGGAAGGGATATCTCGGTAAATGTTTCATCACCCAAATCAAATGCTACTATTGCTCCTTGATTCCCACCATTACAATTACAAATCCAATGAAGACGGCCGTCATGTCCATCTACAACAACTTTACTAGAATGGCAAATATATTTAATGTGAGATGGAAATCTTACGGTAATCAACTCCCATGAGCCCTTTCTTATACTATACACCTCCACTAGCAGGGACTCTGTAACTATACTACCATCTGCACCTGCACGGAATGTAGCCATAAAAACTTTGTAATCATCATTCTTGGGATCATAACCAAACCGCAAAATGATATCATACTCAAATGGGTCAGGGGGGATAGTAAATGGTGGGATATCTATTAAGGCAGAGAGAGAAGGGTTCCAAATGTAAATGCCATATTCATTATCTTTGTAGTCATAAAAGCATATCAATCCATTCACTGAACCAATAACTTCACTGAATCTGGGATTATTGTGTTTGTTAGTATCAAGAAGAGGGGGTTTGATGAGGTCAGTGAGTTGGATATGGGGATATCGAGAGGAATGCGCTGTGAATTTTAATGGTTCATTGGAAGCAAAGTCATCATAGATGCATTTAAGAAGAATTTCAGAGTGGTTGTGGGTTGAATGATGAAGATGGGATTTTATAAAGGAGGGGTGAGATATCAGAGCGTTCCAGGATTTACAGAGGGCCTTCATTTGAGCAAGCAATTTGGCAGGTAACCGCATGAATATGTTGCATAAAACATCATCAGATAGGTAACGCTTTTCCAAAGTCACTATCTGCATTTTCTTGCTAGGTGGTGTTGACATTTTATGTATGAATATATTAACCTGCCATGGATCAATAAGAAAAGCCTCAGCAAGACTTGAGGATAGACTCTTATTTCATCAACTCTATTATTTGTTACCATACTATCCTACACAGTTTAAAATGCTAATATTTCTGGTGGCAGATTCAAGAAATTAGGTTGTAGTGGGAGTGCGAGACTGATTAGTAGCTCTAACTAAAAAAAAGTAAACAGCAGTAAAAACTGCATGAGAATTCAGAGCTTTTTAAACCTCACAATTTTTAAATTTCAACCGAATTATAATTTTATAATATAATAGCAAATTAAAGATCACAAATTTAGGATTTTGAAGTAAACTTAGGAATTTAGGTTTAGTCGACAAACGTTTGAACAACAAACAATGGAGTGGAAGTTACATTTAAATAATTTTCAGTTGTATGTAATACAAATAGACCCTAAACCAACAATGTATTAATTATTTCTACTAATTGTATAAACAACTCGTAACCTCATAAACCCTAATTGTAGGTGCTTACATTAACAATTTAAATTTCTTACCTAAAATCGTTTTCCTAATCCTTTTGTTGCTGAATGCTTATAAGTATTTGATTTTTGTTCTTCAAACCTCGATTGGAACAGTGAACCACGACGTAATAGTTCGCGGACTGTAAACATAGACCAAACCAAAAATCAACAAAATCCAATAAAAAACCATCAATGTAAACCCTAGTCAGTTAGGAATCGTACCTTGAACCTTCTATAGCCAAGCAAAGCACCAACGATTTGATCACCAAGTCCAAATCTCACCTCTTCTTCTTCTCTGGTCGACACAGGGTGAAATCCCAAGTTCACCCCATTTTATACTCTCATAAGATTCCCGATTGACCAAACACCCCCTCCAAGTTTCCTTCATTTAATTTTGTCACTAGTTATTATCGAATAATATGTTTATACTACAAGAGTACTAAATTAATTACCTGTATGATACACAGTTGATTTAAAAAATCATAAATATTAAAAAGTAATAAAAAAGATTAAGTATTTATTAAATATGAAAGAGATAGAATATTTTATAATAATAAAGTTAAGAATTTGGTTAAGTCATCGATTATTATTGTTACAATTATGAGTAATAAGATTTAGTATTTATTAGTTAGAACTAAAAACGGCTTAAAATAACTATAAAATATTTTAAAATGATCAAACTAAGAATTTGATTAAATTCAATACCTGAAATATTATATAGGTATATATAATATTAGCAAGGTACCCGCACTATACGGCGGCGAATAAAAGGACAACACTAAGTTTTTGTGATGGCTACCAATAAATCGGAGTTATAGGACAGAAGATCCAACAACAACTTCAAGAACCATAAATATATGCGGCTCATATGATCCATATTTAAATTGTTACAGTTTTCGGGTAACATTTGAGGTTAAGAGAGTACAATATGCTAAGAACCAAAGTGTAAGTACATAAAAATCTAGATACAGAAACATAACACCCTGTTGCAAAAAGTGATGTGCATAAAAGTAAAATCAATTGCAATTTTACTATTGACATACTAAATTAAAAAGAAGTTAAGAAAATAAGAGACAACCTACAACATATCGAAGCTAAATTTAACTACAAAAAGGTATAAATTAAAAGCATATTTAAGACCCAAATTCAGTTGCAAATCAAGAATTAAGTTCCAAAACGTGATTTCAACCGATCACCTTTCTACAATAGCTTGTCAAGATTCCCAATCATCACTCATGCATTCATGCCTTAAGCCTTGACGGATACATAGTCTGTAAGTAACTAATTATCTACTGCATCACTATATTATCTATTTTCTCTTCAACAATGATATAGCTAGCTTATCTTTATATATATTTTTTTTTGAAAAGCTCAAACATTTATTAAATAAAAAGGAAATGCCCTCTACAAATGATAGAGGAACATCTCATGGTACAGTGCGCATGTAGAAACAAAACAAACAGTACACTTCAGAACTAAACCTTCACCTAACCTTTTCTCATAACAGTACATGATTAAATGGAACTCAAACTTAAATTGCTTTTACCATTCCAGCTGGATCCACAAGCCATTGATCCCATTTTAATGATGTCTTCTCCTTTCCCATTGACTTAATCCATTGGAACAACATGATTTGAGCTTCAAAGAAAACCCCATCAACGCATAAAGGTTTACCCTTGAATATAATAGCATTTCTATGTCTCCAAATAACATATGCAACGATTTTCGCAGCTGCCTTCCATGTTTCCTGTTGGGCCGATGACCAACTGTCAAGACTTCTGTTGCACACTTCTTTAAGATCATTATTCAATTTAAACTCTAAACCCCACCATTTATACAAATCCTTCCAAATACCTCTAACTTTAGGACACTTTAATAAAGCATGGTTAATGTCTTCAATCTCATTACAGCACCTCGAACATAGAACCGATGTAGTATCTATCTCTCTTTCATTGAGCTTCTTTAGTGTAGGAAGTCTGTCTCTTAAGGCTCTCCACACGAACACGTTAATCTTCTTCGGGACCAATCTTGACCACTTGGTATGAGGCTGCCTCTGTTGTCTTTGTAGTCTCTTTTCCTCAGCTTTCTTTCTAATGAGATTGACTGAATAGATGTTATTATTATCCATCATCCAATCCCATCGGTCTTCCACCTGTTTACTTAAGGACACTTGACACAACAACTCTTTAAACGACTCAAATTCCAGCCCGACTCTGCCATGACATGACTCAAAAGAACTAAAATCCCAAACCCAATCAGACTGTGACCATGACCCGACATCACTAACCTTACACTCTTTACTGTTGCACCTATTAAAAACTCTAGGAAACGCTTCCGATAACTTAAAGTCCCCGACCCATTTATCAAACCAAAAACTAGACCTTTTCCCATTTCCCAACTTAATTTTGAAGTGTGACTCAAGAGACACCCCCAACGACTCTAGTTCTTTGATAGCCGACACAATACTGCCCCACATTGACCCTTTAACCCCTCTTCCCGAATCAAAACCCCCCGACTCACCATAGATACTTTTTATAACCTTGACCCAATTAGACTCCCTACCAACTCTAAATTTCCAAAGCCATTTTCCTAACAATCCCAAGTTGAAAGCTTTTAAGTCTCTCAGATTTAAACCCCCCCTTCAAAGTTCCTCACCGTATCTTCCCACTTAACCCGCACCATTTTTTTATTATTTCCGTCCCCCCCCCCCCAAAGAATGATCTTCTCAAACTCTCAAGTAATCGGATAGTACAAACCGGCGCACGAAACAACGAGAAAAAATACAACGGTAATCCAGTTAGAACCGATTTGATAAGTGTGACACGGCCACCAAACGACAACATATTTCTTTTCCAAGATGATAAACGATGTTCAAATTTCTCCGTAACTTTCCTCCAATTTTCTAATTTACCCATGCAAGCATTTATAGGCACCCCCAAGTAATTAATCACCCCGTATCCTCCTTTGCAACCCAACTTCCCGACCACACTTTCTACTTCATCTTTATTAACCCCCAACCCATAAATACAACTATTTTTCCAATTTATTTTTAAACCCGAAGCCCTTTGCCAATTATCCATCATATCCATCATACCCATCATTACTTTAAAATTTCTCATACTCCACTTACCAAAAATCATCGTGTCATCGGCGTATTGTAAAAGAGACACCTCCACTTTATCTTTACCCACAACCACTCCATTAAACATATGTTTTGAAACTGCTTCCTTAAACAAAATGTTAAGCCCTTCCGCCGCAATTAAGAATAAATAAGGAGATATAGGATCTCCTTGGCGTACCCCCCTACCAACACCGAATTCCTTCGAAGCCGACCCATTAATTAAAACCGACATGTATGTGGATTTTAAACAAGCCTTTATCCATATTATCCATCGTGCCCCAAAACCCATTTGACCCAAAACATCAATTAGAAAATCCCACTCTAAGCTGTCATATGCTTTTTCAAAATCTATTTTGAATAAAAAACTTTTCACTTTTTTCTTTTTTAAATCATTAACAACTTCACCCGCACATAAAATACCATCCAGAATAGATCTACCTTTAATGAACGCTGTTTGGGCATCACCAATCAAGTCTTTCATCACTTTCTTCAACCTGTTAGCCAATACCTTTGAGACTATTTTGTAATAGCACCTAATCAGATTTATTGGCCTGTAATCATTAAAATTGAGAGGATCAGAACATTTAGGAATAAGTGTAATAAAAGATGAGTTACAGCCTTTGGAAAAACGCCCCAAGAACCAAAACTCATTAATGGCCGCCATCAAATCATCCTTTATAATATCCCAGAAATGTTTAATGAACCCAAAACTGAATCCGTCCGGCCCCGGTGCTTTGTTACTACCACAGTCCCATACCGCGCTTTTAACCTCACACAAGGTGAACTTCTCTTCTAACCCTTTAACTTGAAAACCTGTTAGTTTCTTAAACAAATTTGATTGAAAAGAAATTTCTCTCACACCTGTGCTTTTGAAAAAATCCCCGAAATGTCGAACCGCTTCTTTTTTTCAAAAGATCCGGATTATTTAGCCACGACCCTCCAAAATTTATTCCTACCAAGTTATTTTTTCTAACTCTTCTTTTGACAACCGCATGAAAAATTTTTGTATTTGCATCCCCTTCATTCAACCATTTAAATTTCGCTTTTTGTTACAACATTTCATTTTTTGTTTTCTCTAAATCAAACCATTTCTTTCTAAATCAAACCATTTCTTTATATAGTCTGTAAGTAAGTAATGCTTGCAATATGTATGCTTTGAAACGTGATAAAAAATTCCTTGAAAATTTGGGAAGAAGAATTTAAATATTAGAACAACCAAAGTAAAACTCGAGTGACGAATGGACATACATGAACTTTAAAATTGAGAGGAGATATTGAGAGGGATGACATATGTCAGATTGTGTTTTTCGTATTCTCGGAAAACTGGTAGAGAGGGTGACGTTGGTCGCAAATAACGACGGTGATGGCGGTTTTCATGGTGTGTAACCAAGAGTTTAGATGGTGGTGATCATGGTGATTCATGGTACGTGTTGGATGACGACGGCGATAAAAGATCTTTTCATGGTAAGGGATGATATGGAAAAATTTAAAGCAAATAGAATTCAATTGCTAGAATTAATTGAAGGAAAATATGTTGTAATTGTTTTAAAAAACTCAAAAAAAAATTTGAACGGTGTTTTAAAAAACTCAATTCATCATAGTTATTAATACTCAATTCATCATAGTTATTAATGGAAGGGAATTAATTCCTAATTTCCATTTCATTTGTGAGTTATGTGGATTTAATTTCCAAACATGCGTATTTTCTAACCTTGGCTTGTAATATACGAGGGTTATTAAAGTCTTTTCAACTTACTTAAAAAAAGAGATTAAGTATTTAGTGTAAATGCTTTATAGAAAAAAGTTTATGCGAGAACCATTCTTAGTGCAAGAACCACGAGAACCAATCTGAGCTGTCTAATTCCCTTTCCTTCAATGTCATTGCCCACCCATAAATTCCTCACATGCACCATGCCACACTCTATCCCTCCATACTCTCCATCCGTTTAACTTCCCATATCGAAGGAACGGCTGAGATTGGTTCTCACGGTTCTCGCATGAACCCTTCCCATGCTTTATAATATAGTATAGATTTGTAATTTGTGAGATATAATAATTAAAAATGTCATCTTAAACAATAATTAAGATTGACTAATAGAATTTATCAATATTAGTCTTTTCCAAAATTAGAAGATAAGATTATAAACTAAATAAGGAAAATATTGAATGAGATATAAATTAGATTATGAATTATATATACTTTATCGTAAGCTTTACTTTAATAAATTAAAACATGCATATAGGATTTATATTTATCCAAAGGGAGGTGATATTGCCACGGACACTTTTGATTCAACCACTGAAATATAAAGTAAAATTACGTTTATATCCTTGATTTACATCCACATACATTGAAGAAAGAGAAAAAAATATCTTCTCCTCACATCATATAACTTACCTGCCTGACTTTGTCTCCTCCGACTTCGGTGGTGTTTTTTTCCGATATCAGAAAACTCACTCGCCTGTTCTTGTTCACCGCCTCTCCGACATCAGAAAACTCACTCTCCGATATCGACAAGAAATTTGCCGGAGCTTTCGTTCTTCTCTAATCATTGTTTGATTTCGACAAAGCTTTCGTTCTTCACTAGTCGCCATTCGGTTTCGCCGGATCTGTTTACTCGCCTAAAGAAACAAATCTTGGAAACAGAGTCACCTGCAAAAGAATTGGATTTCAAAGCAGAATCTTAGAAAACCCTCCGGCAATCCCGAAAGCACAACCCATGAGTATTTTCACAGATGGGGTTTACTCTGCGATTTGATCAATGGAAGTTTGTTGTTTTGTTTATTCGGTCGCAATATGGAGTTGGGTTTTTAATATTATCCAAATCCATATGTCAGATATGTGATTATTTGATGGTTTGATAAGGATGGGATCATTCAGTTATTTAATGATATATGCATTGGATGGTGATTCTGAAGATTTGTTCCAACAATAATTTAGCTAATTTGATTTCATTACCACTTGATTAAAGCTAGTGTGATAATTCTTTCATTCAACAATTGTTGCGTTAATAGAGGAATAATGGCTTTAACACCGCAAATCAGAAGTCGGAAAGCTATAGTGATTTTACCGGCGAGTGGTCGACGGTGGCGGTGAAGACGGCGGAGGAGGCTAACGACCGGAAATCTATAGTGATTTTACCGGCGAGTGGTTATGCGGTGTGGGGATGAAGTCGGCGAGTGTCGGCGGTGGCGGTGAAGACGGCGGAGGAGGCTAACGACCGGAAAGCTATAGTAATTTTACCGCCATCTCAAACGCATCATCTGAGATGGTCAAAGCTTAACTTCTCGCGACCCCTCTAAAGCTCACGATCACTGCCCGTCGTATCCTTACCCTAGCGCCGACCACCACATCCAATCCAACATCGCAGCCATTATAAGAAGAGTGTAGATTTGTGTTTGTGTGTGAATCGTTGTTTTGATTGTATTGTAGTCGTAGATCTGTGTTATGTACAGAAAGTTGGAACAGAAAAGGGAAGTGATTATCGCCGGAATGGAAAAAAAAGCAATGGATTATGGAAAAATCTCTCTCCTATAATTGAAAGGTGAGTCCTATATTAAATTGAGGGTATAATTGTCTTTTTATATGTTATTTTCGTGGATGAATTAAAGTAGGGGTGTTCACGGGGCGGGGCGGGGCGGGTAGTGGCTTTTTTGTAACCCGTAACCGCGGGGCGGGTATCTAATTTCAAAAACCGAAACCGAACCGCAAGCAGCGGGTACCCGTTGTGCGGGTACCCGAAGGGAGGCGGGTATCCACGGTTCGGGTCACGGGTACCCTAAAATTGAACTTTTTTTATTTTTGATGTTTTCAACAAGTTTAGATTCATAATATAACAATAAACAACGGTAGAAAAAATTCAACAATAATGAATAAATCACTAGTAGAAATCAAACAAATCTTCGATGAGAACCTCGTAAAAACAAAAAAAACGATATGATCAAAGTTGACACTTCTGATCGATTTCAGTGTCTCCATTTTGAACTCTTGATAGTTGTAGGCTTGCAAATTCTCTATATCAAAACTAAAAAATGAAGTGGGGGAGACGGTATTGGCTACTAGAAGTAAGTTAGGTAGTTTTGAGGAATTTAAGTTTTTTCTAATGGCTTTGTTATTTCATATTAAACAATATATATACATATATACATATATATATATATATATATATATATATATATATATATATATATATATATATATATATATATATATATATATATATATATATTAAAGCATACGGGGCGGGGCGGGTACCCGCGGATATCAAAATTTAAAAACCGTACCCGCCCCGCGTTTAGCGGGTACCCTAGTTTTCGGGTTTTTCGGGTCGCGGGTTTTACGGGTATCGGTTTTTTCGGTTTCGGTTCACGCGGGGCAGGTCGGTTTCTCGGTTACTCGGTTTTTTTGAACACCCCTAAATTAAAGGGTTCAGTGGCTATATCAGCTCCCTTATCCAAATTCTTGTTTAAAGTGATGAATTTTTCTATATCTATAATAAGTGTATAATGATCCGCGCGTTGGAAAAAAAAGTAAGAACTAAGAATATAAATATAATATTTAAATACAAATATTTAAAAATAAAGCAGATAAAATCTAAACTATGTAAATTAGAATGGTGAAATGTTATTCTAAATACTTTGTAAAGTAATCACATCATTTCATTCGAATTGAAAGATAAATGTTTACGTTTTACGCGTTAAGGTAACCAAAGTAAGAGTTTCATATGAAAGGAAAAGACTCCTATGTAATGATGTTTATTCAAAAAAATATACTTTTTAGTATTACTACTTTGAAATATATATTTTAAATAAACGTCTTATTACGATAAATTTATTATTAAATAGATTAACAATAAATAATATGTAAAATGTACTTAAAATAAAAGAAATAAAAAAATTATATGTAGAAATATACTCTATGCATCAAAGAGAACATTAAGAGAGGAAGGAGTTGCTCTTGGCCTGATGTTATTAGTTCAAGTCCGGCTGTGGACATAAGGTGTAGATTTAATAGTAGATTAGTGTGTGTGTAGGTTCTGCCGTTTAAAAAAAAAAGAGGAAGGAGTGGGAGGGTAGTAGAAGGTGTGGTGCGCAAACCACTTGGGTGATGGGTGTGGTACCACACCATAGAGGTGTGGTGGGAGAGGATATGTGGTGACTACCACCTATATGGTAGAGGATGTAGTTGGGGTGCGGGACCATTATTAATTTATTTTAAATTGGTTGGTTAGTATGTTAATATATGGGTTCTAGATTTTGGTGTGATAGGAAGTAATCACTACGAGACTAAGTGGCGCGTTAAGTGGTAGAAGAAAAAAGCTGACGTGACGGTGTGATAGATGTGAAAGAGTGTTACCACTCCTTGCTCTCTAGGCATTATAGGAAAAAAAATAAGGGAAAGGAAAAGGTCAGATAAGAACACATGTAACTAAATATTACCTAAAATACATGTTTTAATGTTGTTAGTAAATATATATATATATATATATATGTGTGTGTGTGTGTGTGTGTGTTACATATAATAAAAGAAAAAAAATGAGGGTGCTGTTTGGTGATGATTTGGCTTTGAAGTTATTTACCATCAAAATATTTGAACTTGAAAAGGTAATATGTGTTTTTTTGTATTTTTGGTTGATGACTTGATGTAATTAACCCCTCTATTAACTATGATAGTGAAAGTTACAAAAGATACGTTCTCTCAATTGGTTGGCCAATGTTCTTGTGGGCCTTAAATGATCTAATCATGATAAAACATGATCATCATATTATGTTTGGCAAACTTAAATGGCTTGATTTACTATTTGTAAAAAAACCCACATATGAGTTGTTTAATTCCAGTTAAATAATAAAGAGTTTAGTTTCAAAAATTGTATTGATCTTGTCACTTTTTGTTATTGTGTATACCCAATTTTTAAAACTACTATCTAGTGTATCAAACTTTCTAAAACTAACATTTAGTGTATCCGGTTACCTGTTCAGCAGGTAAAGCTGATGTGGCGTAGGTTTTGCTGAGGTGAGATCTGATTTGGAGCTGACATGTATAATCCTTGTTTAAAAATAATTAAAAATAAAATAAATATAATTAATAATAATAATAATAATAATAATAATAATAATAATAATAATAATAATAATAAAACATTAAAACAAAAGCTTCAACAGATTCCGACGACTGCATACACAGATTCATCGACCCAGTTTAGGGTTTTAATCGACACCATCGACAGATTCATCGACACTACCTACAAATTCATCGACAGATTCCGGCGACTGCAGTTTAGGGTTTCTGACATCGATAAAAACACCAAGAATCACCTATTAGTTCTTCGATTGTTCATCTGCCATGGTGCAGTTCTTCGACTTTGAAGGTCTCGATTGTTCATCTGCCATGGTGCAGTTCATCAAAGTCATCATCTTCATCAAAGGTCTCGATTTGGGGCTTTATCAATTTTGAAGGGCTATGTTTAGGGCTTTACTGATCGACAGATCTGCACCATGTTCGACAGATCTGCACCATCTTTGACGGATCTGAACATCACGACTGCAATGGTTCGCAATCAGAGTCTCGATTTTCCACTCCGGCGAGTTAGGATTTCGTTTCGAGTTAGGGCTCTTCCAGATTACGAAGGTATGTTCTTAGTTTATTTCTTTTGTTGCTAGGGTTTAAGTTCAATTTAGGGTTTAATCTTTTAATCGATGTTCTTCGTTTCAAATCATGTTCAGATCTGTAAATTTGTTCATGTTCTTCTGGTTTCTTTTACCAGATCTGAAATCTTGTTTATGTGTTCTTCAAATTTAAGGTTTCGATTTTTGAACTTTTTGAATCAAATGAAGCAGTTCTTGAAGGTGGGAAGAACAAAGAACACCATTTACTGTTCTTTATCACCCAGATTGTAAATATGATTTGACATTTTATTAATGACATTGCAGGTTGTAAATGTGAGGTGGAATTTAGAAATAAATCAAAATTAAAAAAATTATCTGCAACCTGTTTAGAAGGTTTTCGAATACATAAAATGGTAGTTTTGTTAAGTTGGATACACTAAATGGTAGTTTTTAAAATTTGGTATACACAATAACAAAAAGTAACAGGTTTAATAAACTTTTTGATATTAAACCTAATAATAAAACTATGCTGAATTATTCTATTTTAAAATATCGTTACAATATAATACGCTTTTATATATATATATATATATATATATATATATATATTAGTGTATCAGCAATATAATACACTAATATACCTTTTATTACACGCTCAATCATTAAGCGATAAATTTTATTCGTATAATAAATTAAATAAGAAGGTTAATATGTTAATATTTTGTAGAACCAACCAAAAAATTATAGATATGCATCTTTAGATGTATATACGTTAATTTCATTTTTAATATCCCTCTTTTGGCACGCCATCTGTTCTTTTTTATTTCTTTTGACGACACATTATTTTTTCGAAGGGTTTGCTTTTTTCATCAAAAGTTTTTTTTAAGAACTAATTTTCCTCAAATTTTGATTTACGACAATTTTAAAGACTAATTTCTTCAATATCTAACTATATCAATTAAAATTAATTAATTAAAACTACTAACATTTATCAAATAAATGTCACTATTCATAAGCACTATTCATCAATAGTGTTTTATTTACTCTTAGGATATTATTTATCTAAACTAAGGACTTTTTCATTTATGGTAAATGTAGTTTTCTCATAAGAATTTTTTTTTTTACAAAAAAGTTATATCTCAGAGTCTAATTTATTAAACTTAATATTTGAATTTTTTTTACAAAAAAGTATATCTCAAAGTCTAATTTATTAAACTTAATATTTGAAAGAACTAACTAACAAAGTCTACCTCAAAGTCTAATATAGTTAAAGTTAACATCTGAAAATAATCTTATATCCACCACTACCTTCTAGGGTTGTATGACACATGGTTGATTTGTGTGACGATTAGTAGTGGATGAGGATCAGTTTTGCATATTTTCTTGGGGTTTTTAAATTGGATTTTTCAATAGATGTGTATTTTAAAGTTTGTTTATGTAAGTATACGTGTTTGATATAGAGATAAATGAACAAATCTTACACCTTATATATACAAACAACACAATCAAATCAATCTCGCGGATAATTTAGTCAGGGTTCTTGGTTGCTAAATGCAATAGAGTTAAAATATTATATGTGTTTTTGTTCAAATGTATTTTACATATTCCTATAATTTAACATGCTATGTTATAAACAAATGTGTCTCAATTATGTTACTATCAACATAATCTTCATGTATACTTCTCGAACTTGCCATATATGTTATAAATGGAAGACAATTTATACTTCTAAAATTTGTTAATTTAGCATTCATGTTGAATATTGCAAGTTGCTGGGTAATCCACACTTTTTGCGTAAATGATGATTGTTTATATGAGGAAAGAGGACATAAAGTATCAATTCATAATCTAGAAGAACGTTTATGCCTAACTCGGGATTCTACTTCAACGAAGCAATGCACGAGTAAAAAAGTGTTGGTTTCTATATATTATAAAATGTATTCGTTGAAACCCGCGCGCTACAACGCGCGGACACCAAAACCGTGTTCATATATAAATATCAAAATAATTGGAAGATGTGAGAAATAAGCTAAATATTACTTATATAATTGTATTATATATTTTTATATTATTAAATATCAAAATATTAATATTTAAAATTTAAATTGTTTTTATAATAAAAAAGAAAAAAGAATTCAAATTCAAATTGTTTCTTATTTATTATTTATATAATTTAAACAATTGTTAGAAAACAAAAAAATAAATAAATAAACGAGCTTTAGCGAGCCTAAAACGAGTTTTTTAAAATACTATACGAGCCGAGCTCGAGCTTCTGTAATTTTATTGATCATGACTCGATTAGTATAAAGCTCAGCTAGTTTACCTAGTCGAATACACTTGAAAATTAATCACAAAGATTGGTTTTTAACGAGACATTAGTAAACGGATTAATGAGTCATTATCATTAATATCTTTTTAAAAATGAGTCATTACAGTTAAGAGTTATTAATTTATTTTAATTAAATGATAAGACTAGTTTTCATTGTTCTCTCACAATAATCAATTCTCGTTTTAACCTTCCCATGTAAATATATATATATATATATATATATATATATATATATATATATATATATATATATATATATATATATATATATATATATATATACACGAGTAAGATTACAAGTTTCATAGTTATCAAGGTTGTAGAAAACGGTTAGCGGTATGTCGGCGGTCGACCACCGCCAAACGATTAATCATTTACTCGCTAATTCTATTTTTAAATGAACGTTTTATCTATTATAGGAGTAGAACTCACAAAAATCTTCTAATCTATATAAAAGGCTAACCTTTATCACTTTAAATGGAAGATCTTGACCGAACAAAATTGAAATCCTAACTATTTGACTAGTTTTGACTTTAAATAGTCAAAATTTAATCATAATATAGAAGTAAGATAGTAGAAAATATTATTTAAATATTAAATTAATTTAATATATTCCTCTAGCCAATGTATTTACATAATTCACGTTTTATATTACCTATTATATCAATTGGCAAACTCCTAGGCCAATTTCTCAGGATATTAATCATTAATCGGTCTTGGCGGCGATTAATTGGTTTCTCGGCGGAGAAGATAAATTATAAAGAAATTTATTTTAAAAAAATAAATATTACCAATATCCTAAAAAATAAGCTAATAACCATAAATAACTAAAATGTTTAACAAGCTTGAAAGTTGAAACCATAAGTTCATAACTAGTTTAGTAAACTTAAATAAAACCAACAATAATCCATATTGTCTTCTACTCTTCGTCTCCACAAATTTTCATGATTTGACCTCCATCCGACTCGTATTCACCTTCTTCATATACTACCTCCTCACTCTCGGACTCGAATCATCCTCACAAAGTTCTTTTGTAGTTGTTCTAGTTGTTTTACTTGTAGTTGTTCTAATTGTTTTAAAGATATATCCTATCAAAATTAACCTTTTGTCATGTTAACTCCAAAAATTTCAACCGTTGATCGAGAGATAGAAGGTCGCGGGACGTGGAGGTCGCAGGAAGTGTAGGTCATCGGGGTGGAGGTCGCCGGAGATAGAAGTTTGTTGGACGTGGGGTTTTATCGCCTAGAGCCCTAGGTCGATCGAGAGAAGCGTCTTCTGATTGACCATGGCAAGGAGTGAGACTTAAACCATAGGTTTTTTTAAAATTTGTTTGACCTTCGTTGACCGCCTAAACCGCCAAGGACCGGACGAGACCGATTTTGACCCCCACCACCAAGCTTGACCGCCAAGCCAATTTATCAGTCGGCGGGCCGCCGATAACCGCCTAGGCGGCGATCAATCGGCCGCAAAAACCGCCATTAACAACACTGATAGTTATTATAAACTCACTATATATTCTAGGCCTCATACGTACAATCATACTTCGTATATAAATAATACATAACACTGCAATATAATTAACTTGATTAGTACCTCATGATCTTGTTAAATAACTAATTGGTTCCGAATTGGCACGCTCCATTTCACGAACATTGATTTGTCCACAACACACTTTTATCACATATAATAATTATGAAATTTTTACTCTTATAAACCTATCAACTATGTTTGTTAACCATATATTTAAGGGTACTATTGTCTAAACATACATTTTTTTGTGTACGGAAAAAAACGCTATTATATACAAATCATCTCCCACAATCAATAGTTGAGATATTATCAAGTGGTACAAAAAATAAAAATTCTTGTAAATATACACAAGTAACATCGATAATATGAGATTTAGCCTATACCACATCTTATCATTTAAGTAAGTAAACAAAAAATTATCTAAGATTTATGGTTAGTTTTGGAGATAATTTGTAAACAATAAATTATCTAAGATTTATGGTTAGTTTTGGAGATAATTTGTAAACAATAAATTTTTGAGAAATTAAATATCCTCCTACTTTTTGTTCCTACTTCATCCTCCTACTCATCAGAAGATGACATGTGTACTCCACTGATTCTCTTTTCTCACCTCCTCTTTTGATTTTGACACTTGTCTTGATCAAATAAGTAGGAACAAAAATTAGGAGAATATATCATTTCTCTAAATTTTTATCACACAACTAGTAGTTATTATAAACGTTATCTCTCTCAATAAGAATAAAAGATAGTGTTAACATGCATGATATATGTGGTTATAATTTTCTTTTATTTAATTAAATTGTCCTTTTTAATTGTAATTGTAAATGGAACTAGAAATTATATTCAAAGCATGTAACGAAGATGCAGTTCAGAAAAAAAAAACAATGGAGAATATCATCAAGATAGACTCGCAAGAGCTTCACTGCATGCTAGGATCAGTTACCGCATTTGATTTCACTATGCATTCTTACGACACAAACACCAAAAACAAATAAATAAAATTAATAATTTAAATTTTAAAAAAGAAAAAGAAAACCGGAAGACACTAGCCAACAAACGTACTTGGATGTGTATTGCCTCTTGTAGAGCTGTTATACTCCTTGCATCTTTTCATAATGCAACACGTTTTGCAGGTGTTGCTACCGGCCAAACCAGACTCTCAACATACGGAATGATATGAAAAGAAAAGCCTTTTGTCTTGATCTTTAATAATTTAACCTCAGCTGTATTTGGATCGTAGAGAGCTAGATCACCATCACTTAATACACAAATGAAATTGTTACCTGATGCCAATCCAAGCGGAATAAAAAAACTACTAACCTGTTGTTTCAAGACAAGATGTTTCACCCATGATTTAGCCACCCCATACGTATCCATCACCCACACGTCAAAATCACCAGTTCCCATTTCACGGCATGAAACCACACAAAGCTTTTGGGACAAAAATCCCACATGATTGAATGTGTCATCTTGTATAGAATCTGGAAGTGATATCTCGGTAAAAGTCTTAACACCCAAATCAAATGCTACTATCGTTTCTTGATTCCTAGCGGCACCAATCCAATGAAGACGGCCATCATGTCCATCATCTACAACAACTTTATTATCTTTGTAAATATATTTAATCTGAGATGGAAATTTTACGCTAATAAACTCCCAGGAGCCCTTTCTTATACTATACAACCCCACTAGCGGGACCATACTACCATCTGCACCTACACGGAATCTAGCCATAAAAACTTTGTAATCATCATTCTTGGGATCATAAACAAACCGCAAAAAGATACCGTAGTCGAGTAGGTCTGCGGGGATAGTAAACGGTGGAATATCTATTAAGGCAGAGAGAGAAGGGTTCCAAATGTGAATTTCTTCTTCACCACCATTGTGAACAGAAAAGCATATCAATCCATTCACTGAACCAATAACTTTACTGAATCCGGGATTATAGTGTTTGTTAGTATCAAGAGGAGGGGGTTTGATGAGGTCAGTGAGTTGGATATGGGGATATCGAGAGGAATGTGCTGTGAATTTCAATGGTTCATTGGAAGCAAAATCATCATAGATGAAAACAAGAAGAATTTCAGAGTGGTTGTGGGTTGAATGATGAAGATGGGATTTTATAAAGAAAGGGTGAGATATCAGAGCGTTCCAGCATTTACAGAGGGACTTCATTTGAGCAAGCAATTTGACAGGTAACCACATGAATATGTTGCCTAAAACATCATCAGGTAGGTAACACTTTTCCAAAGTCACTATCTGCATTTTCTTGCTAGGCGGTGTTGACATTTTCTGTATGAATCTATTAACCTGCAATGGATCATTAAAAAAGCTATTACTTTCTCAACTTGTCATGGTTGAGGAGAAAAAAAATCCTCAGCAAGACTTGAGGATAGAGTACTCTTATGTCATCAACTCAAATATTTGTTACCTTGCTATCATACACAGTTTTAAGTACTAATATTTCTAGTGGCAGATTCAAGAAATTAGGTTGTAGTGGGAGGGTGAGACTGATTAGTAGCTTAAACTACACAAAAAAAAAGCAGTAAAAATCTCACATTTTAAAGATTTCATTCAGATTTCAACCAATTATGATTTTATAATAAAACTGCAAATTAAAAATCACAAATTTAGGTTTTTAAAGTATGCTGAGGAATTTAGGGTTAGTCGCCAAACATTTGAACAACAAACAATGGAGCGGAAGTTACATTCAAATAATTTTCAGTTGTATGTAATACAAATAGACCCTAATCGAACAATGTATAATTAATACTCTCTACTAATTGTATAAACAACTCATACTCTCATAAACCCTAATTGCAGGTGCTTAGATTAACAATTTAAAATTTTATAACCAAAAATCGTTTCTTAATCCTTTTGTTGCTGAATGTTTATAGATATTTGATTTTTGTTCTTGAAACCTCGATTGAAACAGTGAACCACGAGATTATAGTTCACGGAGTGTGAACATTGACCAAACCAAAAATCAACAAAACCCAATAAAAATCCATCGATCAAAACCCTAATAAGTTAGGAATCGTACCCTTGAATATAGAAGCAAAGCACCAAAGATTTGATCACCAAAATTCAACTCTTCTTCCTCTTCTCTTGTCGACAATGAGGGCAGAATACCCAGTTCACCCCGTTTTATACGTTCTCACAAGATTTCCCGATTGACCAAACAACTCCTCCAAGTTTCCTTCATTTAACTTTGCCACTAATTATTATCGAATAAAAAACAATTAATATATCTATTTTTCTTCATTAAGTTCTGAGTATTATTTAATATAAATTTATTTATGATTGCTTTTATAATTCTATTAATTTGTGAAAGATATATCGATATGCTCTTTTACTCCAATGGTAAAGTTCTTGCTTTTTAAAGAATAAGTACTCTTTTATTATATTTTACTATTACTGCTGATCGGTGTAGGACCGATCCTGGGCTAAAAAAATTCTCTAGGAGCCCACTTGTGAAAATTGAAGCCTATATTTATATATATGTTAAGCCCGACCCAAAAAAGAAAATACTTCTACGTGTAACCGTGACAGGCCCAGGGGATGTCAAAATCGCAATTGCGTTTACGGCGGAAGAGAACAGTCGAGAAAGCTAGGGTTTCAGAATGAGACTGTTGAACTGATTAAATGCGAAGGTGGGTCAAAAAGACCCGCGTGTTTTGTCTATCCAGGTTAAATGACCCATTTAAAAGTAAAATGCCAAGCATTGCTAAAAAAAGTCAAAATTGATTTTTTGGGTTAAAATTGGAGAAATAAAGTATTTCTATTGGTTAATTGAAAATTAATTAAGGAAACTAGAATTACTAAGTGGCACATAAATTAGGGGTGTTCACAAATGGTTAACCGAGCATATGGTTAACCGAAAACCGGTTAACCGAAATATCGGTTATTTCGTGAACCTAAACTTAAACCGAAAAAGCCGGTTAACCGATAATCGGTTAACCGGTTTTTCCGGTTAACCAATTAACCATTTTTAACTACTATATATATTTCTAAAAAAAGGGTTCAAATATTAATATTCATATCTCAACTTGAACAAGGCTTAAATGAGAAATTCATAAAACATTACGAAAGTTGTTATTTATATGTATCAACTAATTATTACATAAGAAACTATTTTGAATAAAAACGTGACTAAGATAAAGTGAAAGTAAATAAAAAAATAGTAAACGATAAAATTTATAAATCTAGCTAACTCGTAAACTTAAATAATGCATATATCTACTAATAAGTATATTGAAAAATGAAATGTAGTTATTAACTTTCGGTAACAATTTGTTATGGGTAGCCAAGTATTTGCTGTATTAACTTGTTAGTATTGAAAAACAAAAAAAATAAATTTTGAATTTTTTAAGTTTTCGGTTTTACGGTTAACCGTTCATCTTTAATATCATGAACCGTAACCGAACCGAATAGCTGAATTTTTTTTAGGTTCGGTTAACCAAACCGAAAAAATCAAAATATTCGGTTTGGTTAACCTAGATCTCGGTACGATTTGTCGGTTTTTAGGTTCAGTTTTTTGGTTTCTGATATTTTGAACACCCCGAACATAAATAAACATTCTTGTAAATATATACAAGTAACATGGATAACATGAGATTTAGCCTATACCACATCTTATCATTTAAGTGGGAAACAAAAGACAAACAAATATGTGTGTCTGTCCAAACTCCAAACTAATGACTTACTATTGAATAACCTAATAATCATGTTAATTCTCACTATATAATTCCAATTGAAAATTATCTGAGATATATGGTTAATTTTGGAGATAATTTATACACCCAGTTTTTTGTCACACACAATAACCTTTCTGGGTGGAGCACGAACCTATATGCGCTTTTGATAAAACTTCAAAATGGTTAGATCATGGATAAAAGTGGTGTTACATGGGTCATCGGAAATGGCCTCAGGCAGATCATTGCTGGCGTAAAGACACCCGATGTTTCGATGGTCATGAAGAATTAAGATATGCTCCTAGTCCTCCATCTGGAGATCTTGCTCTAGTTCAATTAGAAGGTGTTGATTTTCTTGTTGAAAATGTTGAAAAAAGTTCATGGAAAAAGAAAAGCATTTTCTTTATGTTACCATATTGGAAAACATTGTTGTTGCGACATAATCTTGATGTGATGCATATTGAAAAGAATATATGTGACAATATTGTCGGAACACTCCTTGGACAAGTGGGGAAGTCAAAAGATAATATGAAAGCTCATTTAGACTTGCAAAAAATGGGTTTACGAGAAGAACTTCATCCAAAGGAACATCCCTGGAGTAATAATACATACTTGCCAAAAGCTTGTTATGAAATGACAAGATCTGAGAAAGACGTGTTCTTGCAAACCCTTAAAATCTATGAAGCCTCCCGATGAATATTCATCTAATATCTCTCATTGTGTGCAAGTAAAAGAAAGGAAACTTATGGGGATGAAAAGTTATGATTGTCACATGTTGATGCAAGAATTTTTACCAATTGCCTTACGTGGGACTTTGTCGAACCATGTTAGCTCGATTATCATTGAGTTATGTGATTTTTTTAGGAGGATTTGTCTAAAAGATCTAACCGAAGAAGATCTTCAATTTCTCGAATCTCGAGTTGTTGTAACGATATGTAAAATGGAAAAAAAATTCCTCCTTCAATCTTTACTATAATGGTCCATTTTGTGATCCATTTAGTAAGGGAGGTACGTCTCGGAGGTCCTGTTACTTTTCGATGGATGTACCCTATTGAAAGGTAAACCTATTTCATTCTTAATCTATACTATCTTCAATTATGAAAAGTTATACTTATGAAAATCCATTTCAGGGACCTTTTGACTCTCAAATAATATGTAAACAATCGAGCTTATCCTGAAGGTTCGATAGCTGAAGGGTAGGGTACTTGGCTCGAGAAAGCTTAACTTTCTGCTCTCGATACCTTGTCGGGATTGAAACTTTATTTTCGATACCAATAAGGAACGATGACGATGACGATGACAATCAAAACGAAATTGAAGAATCTAACTTCTTTCGTCCCGGACGACCGTTGGGACAACATGTTCAATCTGAACCAGCAACTAGCAAAAGGAAAAGATTCCCAAAATGTGACATAGATGAAAAAACACTTAAACAAGCACACCATTATGTGTTATTTAATGTTAACTCGATCACGCCTTTTCGAGAGTGAGTTTTATTTCCTAATCATTTCATTTCTACAATGGACAGTTGCTTATTCTAAATCATGTTTTAATTTAAGGGAACATAAAAGGCTAGTCCTCAGAAAAAAATCATTCATGTCGGCTACTGGAGTATAAACTTCAAAAGATTCATTGCCGAGACTTTAGTGAATGGTTTAAAAAAAGGGTAAGTTTTCTTCTACTCTACTAAAAATATTACTTCATTGCGTGGACCTAAGATGTTTATTAAAATACCTTATAGGTTACACGCTTAGAAGAGGAAAAGGATTCAAGAGTCACATAAAAAATTAAGTAGCTAGCTCGTGGTCCGAATAATTTTGTGAAACGATATTCAGGTTACCTTGTCAAAGGTTATCGTTTCCATACGAAGGACCATGAAATTTTTTTACAAACCCAAAATAGTGGAGTAGTAGTTACGGTGGTGGATGCCGGTTACACTAATACGCGAGATGGAAGAACTACACAAGGAGTGGTGAATTAATATGGTTCATTGAAAGACATAATAGAATTAAATTATTCTGGTAAAATACGATGCTTGGGGATCGTTCTCAAAAAAACACTACAAGAAATTCATTTGTTACCGACGACAAAAATCGTCGGAAAATGGTTACTAACTGGCAGTTCCGACAAATTACCGACGAAAAACTTTAGTTGGAAATATCACCGTCGCTAATTTTTCCTACGATTTTTACCGACGATTTTTGAAACTTTTCTGACATAACCGTGGTCGCTATGTCGTCGGAACTGGATATTAAATATTTTCCAATAATAAATAATAATATTTATTAATGACTTTAAAATTACAATAAATTACATCTCCGACGCTATTCCGACACTATTTAGCGACGAAGTACCGACAAAACGCTTTTTTATAATTTGAATTTATATTATTGATATCGACTATATTATTTCTATATTTTTTAAAAGCAAATTATACCGACGAATTACCAACGTAATTGTACCGACGTTTTATAGACGTAATTTTACCGACATTTTATAGACGTAATGTTACCGATGATTTATAGACCAAATTTTAGCAACGGTTTATGGACCAATTTTTAGCAACGATTTACCAACACAATTATAGCGAAATTAAATAACGAAATCTTACCGACAATTTACAAACGATTTTGTATAAATATTTTGAATTTAGATTTATTTGCACCAATGATCAATCGTTACCGCCAATTTTGCTTCAAAATTGAAATCTTTATTATTAACAATTTAATAGCTTACTACCAACTTACCGACGGTTATACCGAATATAAGATTCCAAATTCGTACAAATATATAATATAAATATGCTTTCAACCTTTAAAATAACGCTATGACCATAAATGTAGAACTAATATCAACTTGTAAAGTATACATAAAAGTAGAATATATATAGAAAATGTAGTTGTAGTTACATGTACAAAGAGGAGGTAGAGAATAAAGGAGAAGTCGTTCTAATGCAATGCCACTAACTTATAGTCAATTTCTTTTCTTTTTGTTGATGATTCTTGAGTTGCTAGTATCTCTGTTTCACGTGCTTTATCTCTTTTACAAAGTTGTCATTCACATGTTTGGTCCTATTGATGAAGTTCTACTTCACTTGCCTTGTCTCTTTTACGAAGCTCCATTTCATGTGATATATCTTGTTCACAAAGTTCCATTATTTTTCTTCATGCACGTCTCTTTGTGATTTTGCAACTTGCCTTTGTCATTCCATTGTTATTTCAATAAGTATACCTGCGCGTATTAAAAGCATATGACAACCAATTATGATTTGTAAACAAAATCAGTCCTTCAAACGACATAGGTAAACTGAACTATTTGTGCAATTTAGTACTACAAACTTTAAGTTGTTATATCAATATACCAGATCTTTACAATGACCAATACAAGGACACAAAGCTGTTCAAATTCAGTTTAGAACAAGCATCCAGAAACTAAACTACACTACTAACATCATGAAAAGTATCAAAATTGAACTTTTATTCCTCAAGTTTCAAGAATAGACGGAAATAGGGAGTAAGCAAGGATCAAACGGTGAACCATCAACAAAATTTTCAAAAACTGTAATGAGCAAGAGTGGCTTACTGTGGAACCAGAGAGGGTACGGGAGTAACAACTCTTCTCAAAAGATGAACCTACGACGGTGGCGATTGCTAACTGGATAAACTCATTCGTAACCAGGAAAGCAACAGATGGTTATCGGACTAGCCTTCCACGGCAATGGCGATCGGGAACTAGACAACGGCAGCGCAACAACTTGTTTACAAGGACGGCGGCGGTTATCGGTGCGTGGAGTGAAAAGAGATTAGGGATTTTGATGGTGAATGAATAAGGTAGTGTTTGGTTGGCTGATTTTTTTTCAAAGGAATTGGATTCCTTTAAGGAATTGGATTGTGAAGGATTTGGAATTTGATTTTAAATCCATCCTAATTGTGTTTGGTAATTCCAGGGAATGGAATTTACTTCCTCACCACAAAACCCTAAACTAGACATGCCACCACCATCCCACCACCATCGCTGTCTTCACCACCACCTCACTGCCATCGCCGTCGCCCTCCAGCTCGCCACCATCGTCTAGCAAGGAAACGCCATCACCGCCACTGTCTAAACCCGAAATCGCAGCCGTCGCAAGCCTAGAAGATCGAAGCCGTAGTCTAAACCGTAGAACGTCAAACGTTAACCCTAGCCCCATGGTCGAAGCCGCCATGGTCGAAACCCTAGACGTTGAACGTCGCCGTCGTCGTGAAGAGAAGAAGGAATGGGTCGAATGTCGCCATCGTCGTGAAGAGAAGAAGGAATCGAACCCTAGAACGACGCCGCCGCCGTCGTCGTGAAGAGAAGAAGGAAGGGGTCGAACGTCGAACCCTAGAACGACGCCGTCGCCGTCGCAAGTCGAAGCCCTAATCGCCAACGGAGTCGTCACCGTCGGTGTCGTCAGAGGCGCATGTGAAGGAAGCTGGTGAAGGAGGCAACGTTTGTGTTTTGATGGATTTTGAATTCCAACCAATATTGGGTGGATTTTGAAATCCTCCATATGATGGATTTTGAACCTCATTAAAGAATCCTTTTCCCTAGTCAAAGTTGAACAAAACAAAGGATTTGCTAGGAATTGGATTCCAATTCCTACAAAATCCTTTGAAATCCCTCCAACCAAACAGCACCTAAGGGAATATTACCGAATATATATGCCTTATAATTAGCGAGTGGAGGTCCGCTAAAAAAAATTAGTGAATCAGGGAAACCCAAATTTTGGGGGGAAATTCAATATTCGCCAAATTTTGGAGGAGGGGGCGGGAAAATCTAATACTTGCCTATCGGACTATCGTTTTTTCCAAATAATATTATAACTTTTTTTTATAAAATAAATATTACAACACTTCAAAAGGTTTTAAGAATTTGATTTCATATAGTAGTATACAACTTTGATTAAATGATGTTAGCTTAAAATAAATTTTGCAATTTCATTTTTTATTTGATAAATTGTTTTAGTTTTTATACTAATCATATGTATTTATGTGAAAAGATATAGTTAAAAGTAGAAGGAATAGGAAGCTAGTTATTTTTATAATCTCAAGCCTAAGCCATAAGCTATTTGAAAATACTTTTATTTTGGGGCTTATAAAGGCTTATTGAGGCTTATGTTTTTTATAATCCCCTCATTCAAAAGAGGCTAGAAGGCTGGGGATTATAAAAACTAGAATCTCAAGCCCCTATAATCCCCTATAAGGCTATAAGCCCCTCGCCAAACATACCCTTTACATGTTTCTCTATGGTGGTACTTGTCCATGTGCTTTGCGAGCAAAACAAGAGATCCATATGTTTATCGCGATTGATCACAACAACAAAATAGGAGAAAGTTCAAACCATTTGTGGGTTCATTTGATTTGGGTTTCATTTTATTGATTCCAGATAGGTTTCCTAACTAACGTTTAAGTTTGAGGGTCATTTTCATCTTCGTCATCGTCGATCGATTTAATTTTTTGGACCAGATATGTTTAGGGCATTCGATTCAAGTTGTCGCTTTACTATTCCAGATTTCATATGTTTTTGAGCTACTTATATAGATCATCCCTGTGGTCTTGATTGAATTTCACATTTCGTTCCTTAATATAGAAAATTACACTGCTGGTCCTTATGGTTGATATGATGTTTCACTTTTGACCCTTTAGGCTAACTCTAGTTAAGTTGACTGTTAGTCAAAGGGTATTCTGGTCTTTTTTCCATCTTATTCTTGTTACCTAACAGTCCATTACCTCTTTCCTACCATTCTTTCTAATAAACTTTCTAATTACATTTAATTATACTAAATGTGTTATTTAGTAAAATAAAATAGATAATTAGGATCATAATTATTCTTTACACCAAATTAAGATTTTAAATAATTACTTTTTGTTTAGTCTGTATCTCATGAAGGTAAACACAGATAAAACCCTAATCAAGAACAAGACAGAACCCTAGTCAAGAACAAGATAGAAAACCCAATCAAGAATAAAGTGAATGCATAACAAAGAACAATTGAATAGCTAATCAGAAAGATAAATGGTCTTTCTCGATAATGATAACTCAAGATATTGAAGAATCAGAAACATAAATGGTCTTCTCAATGATGGTGGTGGTTTCTTGGTCAGCGACACAGATCTGCGACGGTGATGGTGGTTTCTTCAAATATGTGGCGGTGAGCCACGATGATGTTGGTGGTTTCATCAGATCTGCGGTGGTGAGCGATGGTGATGATGGTCGTTTCATCACATATGTGGCGGTGAGCGATGGTTTCTTCCCATCTGCGACGGCGGCGGTGGTGGTGTTTTCTTCATATCTGAGGCGGTTATCGATTCATAGGGTGATAGTAGTCGTGTGGTGAAGGTGGCCGGCAGTCAAGGGGACGGTGGTGGTTATGCGGTAAGGGTGGCCATGGTAGTAGGGGTGTTCATTTTCCGATATCCGGATTTTCGGATATCCGAAAATTTCGGATAGTGCATTTCGCTATCCGATATCCGTATCCGAAATTCGGATATCCGAAATTTCGGATACGGATATCGGATAATCCGATATATCCGAATTAGCTATAAAAAACAAAAAAATCATCATTCTTGAACAACACTGCAACTACTTAGTACTTACATTGCTATAGTTCAACAAATGGAAATGCAAGCTAATATTTTGTTTAACAAATTTATACCTAAAGTTAGACGATAACAACCAAATCAAGTCAGACGTTACAAACTAAGATTAAGAAGAATAATTAAATATAAAGTAAGAGACAATAAGTAATCAAAACCATGTACTGTTTAACAATTTATGACATGTATAATCTTTACTTGCCTTGTTGTAGTTACCAATGTGGCCCTTGATGGCAAGAAATCGAAAAGAATGGTTCAACAATTGAAGAAATAGAAAAGAATGAAAAGGTTTTAGTCTAACCCTTTAATCAGAGATTTCCCCTTTCGGTAGGCGCCGGTCGCCGTCGCTGCTTCTGTGGTCGGCTCTCACTCTCCGACGGACTGTCGCGCTGTAGACGGACTGTCGCTGCTGCTGTAGTCGGCTCTCACTCGCCGGTTGCTGCTGCTGTGGCGGGTGTACCGCGTACGTCGAACAATCGTGTAGGGGTTGTGGACTTGTGGCCTGTGGGTTTGTGGGTTGAGACGTTTGTCGACTGTCGAGTCACGAGTGTCAACCGGAGGATGGAAATCTCGAACGAAGAATGAAGATGGAGCCTGGAGGTCTCGATGTTGATCTGGAAGAAGGGAGGCGGACTAAATGAGTGTTGACCCTTTATTTGACTTATTAGGGTTATAAGGTATTAGGAATATTGTATAATATATAAATTATTATTTTAAAAAAAAATATATTTCGGATATTTCGGATATCCGAAATTTGGGAAAAATGCTATCCGAATCCGAATCCGAAAATTCGGATATCCGATTTTCGGGTATCCGAAAATCCGGATATCCGAATTTTCGGATAATTTCGGATCGGATTTTTCGGATTATCGGATTTCGGATCGGATACGGATATTTTTGAACACCCCTACATGGTAGAATGAAGAGAGATAGAGAGAATGGCGTGGTGGCAAGGTTAAAGAAAATGGTTGTTTGGATATAAGTTTAGCAAGTAAATTGTGTTTGGTAATAAGAATCTGATGAAAAATGACCCAAATACTCTTTGACTAACGGTCTATGTAATTAACTCCCTGTTTTTTAATTAGGTTCCAGATTTTGACTGTTAATTTGCAATTCCCTCATGTTCGATTTTGGTAAGACATATCAGTTTTCATTGTCATGTTAATTATTTTACACAAAACGTCGTTATAGTGTCGGAATTGTCGACGATTTTTTGACGGAAATTATAATAAAATAATAAATATATATATTTGTTTGAATATTTTCTTATTATTGATCTTTCTAGAAACACTCGCTATATTAACAGAATTGTTTGACGATTTTGCGACAAAAATTATAATATAATATACAAAGATTTAAAATTTTCTAATTTTTTTATAAATTATTTTAATGAAAATGTTGCTATATCGTCGAAACTTCCGACCATTTTTTGACGAAAAGTATAATAAGTTATTTAAAAGTTTTAGAATTAAATTTGTGTAACAGGCTCGTGTGTATATATATATATATATATAGGGTTAGGATCTGCTACAAATAAAATTAAGGTACTAAAGATAAGGTGAAATCTGGACCACAGATTTATTCAAAAAGTCAAATAAAAAAGTCATTTTTCTACCCACATTTTCGGAATTAAAAAAAATTAAAAAGGTTAATATGGTAATTTCAAAAAATACAAGAAGGCCTAGAGAAAAACGTGGCCACGTCAACTTCAAATCCAATTCCCGTCTACCAACTCTCAGATGCAAAAATACAACCATTTACTGCACAAAGTGCAACCATTTGATGCACAACATAAACTATGGATTCACATTATACATTTAATACACAAGGTACAACCATTTGATGCACGAAATAAAAACATACATACTTTAGCAACCTGATGCACAAAGACATGAAAAGGGCAGCGGTGGTGGTGCACCGGCGGTGGTGGTCGGCGATGCACCTTGACCACATACAAAGAAGAGAGGTGCACCGGTGACAGATGCACATAACAACAAGAAAGAGAACATCGAGAACAGCGGCGGCGGCGATGTGCACCTTGACCATGAGCGGCTGTTAGGTCTCCGACTGGTGTGAGACGGCGGCGGCGGGATTCATCACAGCAACGCTAAAAAATTAGGGATTTCGAGGTGGCGGCGGGATTCATCACAGCAAACCCTAGAAAATTAGGGCTTTCGAGGTGGAGGAAGCACAATCGGCGGGAACAATGGGATCTGTGTCGCACATGAACTAGTTGATGGTGCAGCGGCAGTGGTGGCAGAGGAACGGCGATCAACAACAAGCAAAGTGCACAGGCGACAGTTGGCGGCGGTTGTAGAGATGGTGGGCAGATGGAAGATCGGCGTTAGTTTCCGACGAAGCGGCGGGGTGCGCAGATGGGAGATCGGCGGTGGGCAGATGCGAGAGCGGCTGTGGGCAGATGGAAGCGCCGGTGGGGAGATGAGAGAAACGTGAGAGAGAGTGACGTCTGGGTTTCACGCTAAAAAACGGGAACGTGGGGTTGTGTGGGTATAAGATGAGAGATAAATTTTATTGGCTTTACTAATATACCCTTTTGTTAGTATTTTTCTTTAATGCCACGTGTCAATCCCTCCTTTCTCCTTACTCTTTGTACCATAAAACTTTTTTTACTTGAACTTGATTATATATATATATATATATATATATATATATATATATAGTCATAATTTCTAACGATTTTCTGACCAATGTTATAATAGATTATAATTTATTAAATAATAAAATATGTTTACTTGTTTAGAAATTATTTTACACAAAACGTCACTATTTTGTCGACATTTTTGACGATTTTTTCGACGAAATTCACATTAAACTGTATAATAGTAGTAAAAACTTAATCCAAGTGTTTTCGAAATTGTTTTTTATACTTCGTCGCTATATCGTCGGAATTTATGACCATTTTGTGACAATATTATAATAAATTATTAAATATTAAGAATTAGAAATTTATAATAATTTTGTAAATCATTTAGTCGCTATATTGGTGGAATTACCGACAATTTTCTAACGAAAGTTATAACAAATTATTAAACTTTATAAATTCAGTATTTTTAATATTATGATCGGTATTTCGTTGGTAAATTGTTGTAGAATAGCAACCATTTTCAAACAGATCTAATAGTGTTGCCAAATGGTTGAAAAAGTGATGGTAAATGGTCAATGATTAGATTGGTGTTTTTAACTTATTTCCGTTGGAATGGTGTCATTAATTAGTCGGAAATTGTGACGCTTTTAAGTCGTCGGAAAAAAAAACGTTGGAAATAACCAATTTTCTAGTAGTGAAATCAAGTACCAATTTTAAAGGCTCGAATCAACGAACTTGAAGATGAAATGAAAAAAATGAAAGAGAAACGAGCGGATGAAGCTAAAGAAATGAGAGAAATGAGAGAAAGGCAAGAGGTTATGGTTTGGTTTATGTCCGTTGTGAAGGAGCAACTACCTAATCTAAACTTTTCTCACGTCTTTAATCGTTCAAACACAGAGGTAGTATTATATGCATCGGATTTCCTATCAATGTTTCAAGATATGATTGTGTTTGATTGCATAATATTATTTTTTTATTTCAAAATGATTTCAAGTTGCTAATGATTCATGTAGTGCCTATGAACACTGTCCTAATGTAAATCCGACATCATCTCATGCAAGTCAAAATCACATTTATGGTAATTGTCCATCTTAAATTATTAGTTATTGCAATTGATATATATATATATATATATATATATATATATATTGACACACGTATTTTAATTAATGTTCTTATAAATCCAAAAAACAGACGCAAACGATAAATAGTTGTTAAATTGAGAGATCTTTCTGGAGGTATGCATTCTTCCCCTACACGAGTTAACACTTAGGTTTTTTATGGATAATTTGATCCAAATCTCAGTTCACTCTTTGCTGATTCTAAGAAAATTGCAATTACGATTAAAGATTTGGTGAATTAGTAATACCTCTATGAATTAGTGATGCAATCAGTTCATTATGACTACTAAACCATAGTAGCTTAAAAATCAGAAATTGGTTAAGTGTATTAATAGTTTCTGAGTAACCCTTAAGCTGTATTATGGTGAAAATTGGATTACTTTGTTATTGGGTTGGATACTTGGATATAATTCTGTTGGTTTTGTTTTCGAAATGGAAAATTAATTGGCTGCTTGAACATAAGAACGAGGCCTGATGACTAATGCTTGATGAACTAGGAGTTGGTTATGTGTGTTGTTCATATCTCAAAAACTTTAGATGTTAAATTGGTCCTAAAACACATTTTTCTTCGAGTAACTCGTTCTGTTAGAAGTTTTGAATTGTTAACTAAAATTTAAAGGTAGTCAAGCCTTCCTAATTAATTATATGTTTAGTAAACTGATGTTATACAACTGATTGAGGCATGTACTTGATCGTTAAAATGGTTCAAGTCATGATGGGTTCGGGTAAAAACGGGTAACTCAAGTTGAAAGACTGATCTTAGTCTTACAGTAAAACTTCGTAATTCTATTTATTGAAACCCATTTGCAATTATAAAGTTTGTATTAACTTAAGCTTTTTGTTTTTCCAGGTTACAGGTGGAGTATTAAAGACATTAAACTCAAGCTATGATGTCTTTATAAACATTGATTTAGAATTTTTAGAAAATATGTTGAAAGAATTAGTAATGATGTTTTAAAACTTTTTTTGTATTAGATACATGTTTCTATTCCTTTTAAATATAAAGTTAGTAATGATGTTGATGAGAAATTTGGTTTTTGGAGGATGTTTTTATATATTTTAGTTAAAATAATTAAATATTATTGTAATAAAAGGATCAGCAACTGAAAATCCAAAATTGATCCAAAAGTGATGTAGTGACCGAATGTTTCAGTCACTAAAATTCATTTTTCTGACAGAAAAAACCGTAGGTAGAAGTCTCAGTACTAGAGTGTGTAAACACCTTTACTGACGGTATTGCTTTATTAATTAAAGGTTTTGCACTTTTACTGAAGGTAATTTGATGTCACAATAGACATTTAGCTATTGCTTCACTTGTGACGCTTTTTCCTTGCGTGAGAGGGAGCCAAAATGTCATTAGTGACGGAACTTAGACTTTTACTGACGCCTTTTTTCAGTCAGCAAATGGCATATAGTTTGTAGTGCGTTGTTTTAAGACATGTTGTTTCACCCACGATTTAGCCACCCCATACGTATCCATCACCCACACATCCCAATCCCAATCACCATCTCCTTTTTCACTTGATGAAATCACACAAAGCTTTTGGGACAAAACTCCCATTACATGTTTCAAATTGTATAGGATCCGGAAGGGATATCTCGTTAAAAGTTTCAACACCCAAATCAAATGCTAATATTGTTTCTCGATTCCCAGCATCACAAATCCAATGAAAACGGCCATCATGTCCATCTACAACTACTTCACTAGAAGGGCAAATATATATAATGTGATATGGAAATCTTACGCTAATCAACTCCCATGAGCCCTTTCTTATACTATGCACCTCCACTAGCGGTACCATACTACCATCTGCACCTACACGGAATGTAGCCATAAAAACTTTGTAATCATCATTCTTGGGATCATAACCAAACCGCATAAGGGTATTATATTATAGCCGAGTGGGTTTGCGGGGATAGTAAACGATGGGATGTCTATAAAAGCAGAGAGAGAAGGGTTCCAAATGTGAATGCCATATTCACCACCTTTATTAGCAGAAAAGCATATCAAGCCATTCACCGAACCAATAACTTCATTGAATCTGTGATTCTTGTGTTTATTAGTATCAAGAGGAGGGGGTTTGATGACGTCAGTAAGTTGGATATGGGGACATCGAATGGAATGCGCTGTGAATTTCAATGGTTCATTGGGAGCACAATCTCTAGTGAGGAATACAAGAAATATTTCAGAGTGGTTGTGGATTGAATGATGAAGATGAGATTTTATAAAGGAGGGGCGAGATATCAAAGCATTCCAAGATTTACAAAGGGGCTTCATTTGAGCAAGCACTTTGGCTGGTAACCGCATGAATAAGTTGCATAAAACATCATCAGGTAGGTAACAGTTTTCCAAAGTCACTATCTGCATTTTTTTGCTAGGTGGTGTTCACATTTTTTTGAATAAATATATTAACCTGCCATGGATCTTTAAGAAAAGCTATTACTTCTCAACTTGCCTTGACTTCAATCACATAGATAATTAGATATGGTTGAAGAGATAAAAAGATCCTCAGCAAGACTTGAGGATAGACTCTTATTTCATCAACTCAATTATTTGTTACCTTATTATCCTACACAGTTTGAAGTACTAATATCTCTAGTACCAAAGGGCTTGTAGCCCAGTGGTATCTGGTGTTGTGAAGTTGTGCCTGCTCTAAAAAAATTTGTGGGTTTTAAGTCCTGTTATGTATAATGGAGTAGATTTTGGAGTGTGTGTGTGTGTTTGCCCTTTAAAAAAAATATTTCTAGTGGGAGATTCAAGAAATTAGGTTGTAGTGAGAGTGTGAGACTGATTAGTAGCTTAAAATACAGATAAAAACAGCAGTAAAAACTTCATCAGAACAGCAGGGGAATAGATAGAACATCAAATAACCCTTTTTAAACCTCACAATATAAAGATTTCATTCAAATTTCAAGCAAATTAAAAATCAAAAATTTAGGATTTTAAAGTATACTGAGGAATTTAGAGCATCTCCAATCCAATATTCTATAATTGATTCTCTATCTATTTATTTTGTGGGCCCATCCACTTTAAATAATCTCTCAACTCTAACCCAACTCTTTATTCAATACTTTAAAAGTGGGACCCATTCATTTAATTGTTATATTTTATTAAATACTCACTAAAATTAAAGACAATATTTCATATAATTTATTTTACATTTCAATTTAAAATATTTTACATTAGAAAAGAAAATAAATTAATTTAAAAGACATAAATTAAAAAACATAATAATTAAAATACACTAATTTTCCAAATTAGAATATTCATCCCACAAATGATCAAATAATGCATTTCGAAGCTCAAAATGAGTTTCTTTATCCTTTGAACAACAAGCAATGGAGCGGAAGTTACATTTAAATAATTTTCAGTTGTATGTAATATTAATAGACCCTAAACGAACAATGTATTAATACTTTCTACTAATTGTATAAACAACTCGTGCTCTCATAAACCCTAATTGCAGGTGCTTACATTAACAATTTAAATCTTCTTACCTAAAATTGTTTTCCTAATCCTTTTGTTGCTCAATGCTGATGAATATATGATTTTTGTTCTTGAAACCTCGATTGGAAGAGTGAACCACGACATAATCGTTCACTTTGAATCATCAGATCCCGTGACAGACTAATCCCCAAATCTTGCTATTAAAAGCATTTAACCCTAATCAGGCTAAACTCATTATTAAACAACCCTTAATAACTAATTTCATTATGATCATGATTTCATTCATCAAAGAAGGTTTTAGGTTTTCACAGGCTGTGAACATCGACCAATCCGGCCAAAAATCAACAAAACCCCAAAAAAATCCATCGATCTAAACCCTAATCAGTTAGGACTTAGGAATCGTACCTTGAATTCTTTTAGAAGCTTAAACCATCAATATCCAAGCAAAGCACATTTGATCACCATATCTCACCTCCCCTTCTTCTCTTGTCGACACACACCAAAGACTAACGAGGTTGAAATGCCCAGTTCACCCCTCTTATACTCTAACAAGATTGACCCAACACTCTCTCCAAGTTTCCATCATTTAATTATGCCACTAATTATTATCGAATAAAAAACAATAAATATATATATATTTTTCCCATTATTCTATATAATAACAATTTTCAGGAAATTACTGTTCAATTTCCTGTTTTGTTATTATATATTAAATGCCACAAACTAATTACAACTAACATATCATTTGATGGAGTGGCGTGAACAAATGGGGGTAATGCAGTTGGTTTCGTCTTCAATTCTTGATTTTAGTTTTTTTTTTCCTTTTTAATAAATATCACAACTCTTACTATTTAGTTTTAGATTTATAATTATTACATTCATATGATTAATATTTTGTCTTTTTTGACTTATATGATTAATTTTTTTTAATTTTCTTTTATAACTGTTACGATTTAATATTCGGTATAAATACAAATATATATATGTGACTGTTTCATTTTCATCTACATTTTAATGTAATTGTATCGTAATACGACTTTTTATAACTTTTAGAATATAACGTTCAGTATAAATACAAATATATATATCTGTGATCGTTTCATTTTCATCTACATTTTAATGTAACTGTTACGACATTTATCTTATAAATATACATTTTTAACTTTTTATCACTTTATTATATTTCAATTTAAATGTTAATTTATATATTTTTTTTATCCAAAACTCCGTGACAGCGCGGTAAAAGTTATCTCATTATTATTACAAATATGTGACACTATATATACAGTTCTATAAAAACCAAAAAAATAACATTTTATCTTGATGGTTGCAAATCATTCTACTTTTAGAATTTTTTTTCAATCAATCATCCTCCTTCATATTTTTCAAATAACATACGAATAAGTTTTTCCTCAAATGTTATTTTTAGGTGATTTAGTTTGTTAATACTTAAATATCTTAACAAAAATATTGATCCAAATCATTTAGTAGATACGTCTAAAAAAAGTGATGATGATACTATGTAATCATTATTGTATAGATTTTGCCACCTTATTTTAAATATTAACATTTAATATTATTGATCATATTTTTTCTGCTGCAACGTGCGGGTAATAACCAACTCGTTATGAGTATTATATTGGATTAAGTGCGATATAAAAACAAGTCAAACAAACATATCATTTGTTAAGTAACACAAGAAAGTCAATTAAATCCATCAACTGTTAAACCTAAAGGAAGTTCATTATCTTATGCAAGTCAAAGTAACTAAAATATCCTTTTATGTTATTTAATTTATGTAAATAATTTTTTTTACTATTGTTAATAATTAAACTGTACAATTTATGTTTTTTTGTTGAACGGCAAAAAGGCAATTCTATTTAAAAACTAGCAAGCTGCTAGCAAAAGTTCCTACAAGAGAAGACGAAACCAACAAGAACAATCATAAGGATTACAAACCCAATTTAACCATGTCAGATTGGCTAGTTTACTACCTCCGCTACGCTTCAACCAAAAATATGATAAGCTAATAAGTTGGCTGGGAAGAATAAAATGAGAATTTCTAGCTGCACTATTGAATACATTTTCATTCCTGTATTTTCAAATTACCCAAAAGAAAGAGTATGCCACACCCATGAACAAATCTTTCTTCACACCCTTGAATTTTGAAACATTAGCCCATTGAAGGACTTCCAACATTCGATATATCGTCATTACGTAAAGACCACCTGACACATATGTGCTTCATTAGAGAAGGCGATACACAACAGGTTCTAAAAAGATGTTCTTCCTCTTTCAAACTATCTTCACATAGAATTCATAAATCATTAATGCACTCAATACCTCTTTTTGTTAAATTCGACCTTGTGGGCAAACTTTTATACTAATTCGCCATGCCAAAATATTATCCTTCCGAGGCACTAACTTCTCCCAAAAAAAGGGTTCTGTTACAAACATTACCAAGTTTTAGTTTATCCAAAGCTGTTCTAAGTGAGGCTGCCTTAAACTAGGCAGAAGAATCCAAGTTTCATGACCATGTAATCCAACACCTAAGCCACCGTTTTACCTAAAAAGACTATTGAAACTGATTTTATACTTAGAAATTTCTTTATTTGTCTTTAAATATTTCTCCATAGCCCTGCATATGTTCCCATAAAGATTTATCTTCCCTTAAAACGTCCACCACTATTTACATACCATAGATATATTCTAAGATTTGATACCGCCTATCCCAGTCCCCCTGCACTAACATCAGCTAGCATTGCATCCCACGCAATCCAAAAAAAATTTTGTTTTCATTATAGGACCCCTAGAAATAATTTGTCTGTAAACTTTCCAAAGATTTTATATATGTGCAAGGGCTTTGAATAAGGATCAGTAATAGACACCCACACTACCAAGAATACTTTTGCAAAGTTGAAAACGGCCTCCAATTGATAAAATTTCATAATCAAGGTGGACCAAGACTCACACAGGTTCATTGAAACTCTAATCAGGATACCAAGGTAAGATATAGGAAACATACTTTTATTGTAATTTATGATGGCAGCCATTCTATCGAGCTCCCGGTCACCAACTCCACCCGAAAATATTGTTTTTTTTAGATTAACTTTTAAGCCATATGAAAGTTGAAAGCATCGTAGAACACTTCTACGAATAAGATTTTTCACATTTCTATCCGACTACTTACCAATGAATAATGCTTCGTCCCCTTACTATAAATGGGAGATTTCAAGCCCATTGTTAGGCCGCTTGACTCTGTGAAAAGCGTCTTTAAGTTTTGCTTCTTGCATAGCAATGTTGAATCCTTCGGCATCAATAAGAAAAAAGAAAGGAGCCATGGGATCTCTGTCTAATCCTTTCTTCATATTAAATTCCTGGGTGGGTGTACCAGTAATAATAGTTGAAATATAATCCGAATCTAAAAATTCTTTTATCCAAGATCTCCATTTAGCTCCAAAACCCATTTTCTTCATGACTTCATCTAAGAATTTCCAAGACATCGAATCAAATGCCTTATCAAAATCTACTTTGAGAACAAAATCCTTATGTTTTCTTTTATTTAGCCAAGATATAGCTTCACTAATAATCAACGGCCCATCCAATATACTCCTTCCTTTAATAAATCGCGATTGCTCGTGGCCGATTACATGATGGATGACACCCTTTAATCGATTTGCCATTAATTTAGTGGTAACCTTATATAAAGATCTGATTAACCTTATCGGGTATAAACGACGAGGGAGAGGGGATTTTCCCGTTTTGGAATCAATGTAATAAAAGAAACATTGGATCTGATCAATTGAACCATGTGTTTCAAAATGTCTGATGGCACAAATGAGATCATTTTTAATTTCTGGCCAAAATACTTTATAAAATCCCATGGAAAATCCGTCAGGACCCGGTAATTTTCATCTCCACATTCCCAAACCACATATCTTATTTCTTCCTCAGAAAATGGGCATTTCGCATTCAAGAGAGTATTATTGCTGGATTGAGAGAGTTTTTATTTGCTGCTACGAGACGCTAGGCCTGTGAGAAATATCTTCATCAAACTTTTGAGAGAAAATTTGTAAAGCAACGTCTTTAATTATCTTTGGATCAGTAATCCAACAACCATTAATCGTGAGTTGATGAATGAAGTTGCTCATATTTTTCTGGTTAATAACTCCATGAAAAGGAGGATGAGATTGTTTTAAATTTGTTGTACTGTACGTTTATGTTAATATTGCATCAAAGGAGGATGAGATTGGTGGCATCAAAGAAGTCTAGCCCATCAAGAAGAAAGTTTAATGTTGATTCAAATAGTCAAGATGTTAATGAAAGCCAATCTGTTGTGCTCAATGAGCCTGTTGTGGTTGAGTTTGCTGTGATCAATGAACCTACTATGGTTGAACCTGTGATCAATGAACCTGCTATCATTGAGTCTGCTGTAATCAATGAGCCTACTATCACAACACCTCTTGTTCACTTGGTTCCAGTTGATCAATGTTCCATATCTCAACAGAAGCTACCCAAGTGAAAGGATTACAAAGAAGAAGCTGGGAAGAGAATTGGTGGAAAAGGAAGTTCAAAGACAATGTAAATCTCTCACACACACACCCCTTTGGATCCAGATCACACGCTTAGAGTGTGTGTTTAGGTGTAAATTTCCTTTTATAGTAAGCTTTAGATGTGTGGGTATTAATATCCCTTATCCATTTAACGTAATGCTAATTATGACAACTTTCTAATTCGTCCCCTTTTACCGTATTATCTCAAGTTTAACTTAAATGGTCGCCCCTTAGTACTTTATTCATCACTTCTCTATTTCTTTGTTGATTAAAATACTCTTTCAAAAGTTTGATGTACATTTCTTATCATCACTAGTTTGGCCCAAATGGCTCTTCTTCGATACTCTACTATTAAATAAACACTTTTAGATATAAGTAATACTTTCTAAATTTTGGGTGTTAAACGAAGAAGCATAATTAAATTTATTATACAAACCATCAATCATTATTTTTTTTTTGTTTTTGAAAGGCAATGTATTTTATAGATATAATTTAAAAAACTAGCTAGATGCTAGTTACTACAACGATTCAAACACAAAAATTTAAACACGAACACCTAACCTGCTAAACTACTAATATCCAACACAGTCCAATCCGATCAACCTATCTAAAACTCGTAAAGCACAAAGGGCAGTCACCTAGTGGACTTGAACCTATTTGAACTTCATCTAAACTCCCTGTACTAACAAACTAACACGTTACCACATCCAACCAGGTGGTGGCAATACGATATTTCAGAGTAGATTAAATGGACCGACCAAAACAGTTGGAACTAACCACGATCCACACGAACCACAAACCACACGAACTAACCAAGATCTGAAACAGTAACAAGATCTGAAACACGAACTAACCACGAACCACACGAACCAACGAACCACGAATCACGAATTAACCACGAACCATAGGAACTAACCACGATGTGAAACAGCAACAAGATCTGAAACTAGCTTGATGCGAAACTTGAACCTACGAACCTACGAACCCACGAACCATGAACCATGAACCACGAACAACGAAACTAACCACGAACCATGAACCACGTAATAACCACGAACCACACGAACCCACAAACCATACGAACCCACGAACCACGAACCACGAACTAACCACGAACTACACGAACTAACCACGATCTGAAACACGAACACGAACCACCCGAACCAACCACGATATGACATCAGATCTACAATCTCGAACTAAAAACTCGACCAAAGACCCAAACGTATGCACACTCCGATCTGGTAAACTGGATCCGAAAACTCGAACTGAAAAGTCGATCTGAAAACTCGAACGCGAAACTTGAAAGGGCAACAACACATGAACTGGAATCTCTACCTCGAACCACGATCTGAAAGTGAAACCACGATCTCAAGCTTGAACTTTGGACTTGTACAACGGGCTGCGATCTGAAACTCGAGCGAAGATCTGGAGCTTGTGAAACATCTCGACCGGAACAAAACCAAAAAGGAAAACGGGAGATGAAGAAGAAAGGTTTCTCCGGACCGCCGGCTACCGCCGACGGTCGGAGAGGAGAAGGGCGGCGGCGGCGGATGTGTAGTAAATCTAGGGTTTTATGAGGGAGGCGAGAGATATTTCTTAGAGAGAGAGGTATCAATCATTATTGTTACAATCATAATAATAAGATCAAGTCTTTATTGGTTATAATTGAAAATAATTATGAAATGATAAAATTAAATATTTTGATTAAATGTGACACCCATATAAACCATTTTTATAATTAGCTCTAAATAAAATTCTATTAAACCATCCTAGTTATTAATTTAGATAAAAGGATTTATAATTAAATATTTTATTTTAATTAATATTAAAATTCAACTTTTACTTTTTATGTCAAAATTGAAACTTTAAATTGACTCTAAATCAAGATATTGTTCAATTCTAATAAAAATTAGATATAAGGTAGAAAATCACTTAAACTAAAAAACAAATAAATATAGTCATAGGTAGATAAAGATATTATACACTTTTATATGATGGATCTTGAGTAGGTATGTAAACGAGCCGAGCTACTCGCGAGCTATTCGAGTTCAGTCGTTAAAACTCGAAACAATCCAAGCCTTAACGAGCTCGAGCTTGAGCTCCAACCTAGATTAAAGCTCATTCAATAAAAGATCCGAGCTCAAGCTCTAAAGAGTGGGCTTGCGAGCTTAAACGAGCCTAAACAAGCTCTATATATAATTTGTTTTATATTTTATATGTTTAATTTTTAATAATTATATATATCATGTTAATAAAAAAAATCAAAATAATTCCCGAACCTAAACGATCTTAGCTTAAACGAGCTAAGCCCGAGCTACATAAATAATAAACGAGTCAAGCTCGAGCTCAATATCATAAGCTCTAAACGAGCCGAACCCGAGCTCGAGCTTACAAAAGCCTAAACAAGCCCGACTCGATAAGACTCTGTCTCAGCTTGGCTTATTTACATCCCTATTCCTGAGATGGATCCAGAGGATAAATCTAGGAGAACATCAGCAATTCAGCATCCCTTAACTAAAGAACCAAGTTATTAAAGAAAGAAAAGGATAACAAAGTAAATAATCAAACGCTCCAACCTTCACGTGCCTTTATTCATACAAAAACTTAAATACCATTTATTTAAGAACTCCATGCCACAATTTTTTACCACCATTGATATATCTTTTATATGAATTGATTATTAAATCATAAAAAGTAAACCATAAAGTTTATCTTTTTATCTTCTTTTAATTTGAGATAAGAATCCATATCTTCTTTTAAACCAGTTGTTTTTTAAAAGATGCAAACCGGTGTTTTTTAAAGAAAGAGTAGAATAGACTAAGAAGATAAGATCCAATCGATCACTTTATAGCTTAAAAACAGATGCAAACGCTAATAAAACAGAGGCAGATAACCAATTCAGTTTAAAACCAGATGTATTTCATGTAAATTTTGACATGTATCACAGCTTTTTAAGTTCAAACATAACCAAAATCTCACATGAATTGACCAATTTAGATGCATCGACCCCGATTTGAGATGCAACTTTACCAAAAAAAACACAAACTTGAATTGAACAATCAAGGGTTTAAGTTCATATTGTCAATCAACGGTTAATATATGACTTGGGACGCCATTACTTGGATGTATTGCCCCTTGTAGAGCTTTTATATTGCTTTCTCTTTTCATATTGCAACACGTTTTGCAGCTTTTGCTACCGGCCAAACCAGACTCTCAACATATGGAACGATCTTAAAAGAAAAGCCTTTTATCTTAATCTTTAATAATTTAACCTCAACTGTATTTAGATCGTAGAGAGCTAGATCATCATCACATACTCCACTAATGAGCAGGTTACTTGATGTGAATCCAAGCCGAATGAACCTACCACCAATAACCCGTAGTTTCAAGACATGGTGTTTCACCCACGATTTAGCCACCCCATACGTATCCATCACCCACACATCCCAATCACCATCTCCTTTTTTACTGTATGATATCACACAAAGCTTTTGGGACAGAGCTCCCACATGATTGAATGTGTCATCTTGTATAGAATCTGGAAGTGATATCTGGGTAAAAGTTTCAACACCCAAATCAAATGCTACTATTGTTTCTCGATTCCCAGCATCACAAATCCAATGAAGACAGCCATCATGTCCATCTACAACAGCTTCACTAGGAGAGATAAAATCTCTAATGTGAGACGGAAATCTTACACTAATCAACTCCCATGAGCCCTGTCTTATACTATACACCTACACTACCAGGGACTCTGTATCGATATTAACATCTGCACCTACAAGATATGTACACTTAAAAACTTTGTAATCATCATTCTTGGGATCATAACCAAACCGCAAAATGATATCATACTCGAGTGGGTCAGGGGGGATAGTAACCGGTGGGATATCTATTAAGGCAGAGAGAGAAGGGTTCCAAATGTGAATGCCAAATTCACCACCTTTGTAAACAGAAAAGCATATCAAGCCATTCACTGAACCAATAACGTAATAATATCTGGGATTACTGTGTTTATTAGTATCAAGAAGAGGGGGCTTGATGATGTCAGTAAGTTGGATATGGGGACATCGAATGGAATGCGCTGTGAATTTCAATGGCTGATTGGAAGGACAAGCTCCATCGATGAATACAAGAAGAATTTCAGAGTGGTTGTGGGTTGAATGATGAAGATGGGATTTTATAAAGGAGAGGTGAGATATCAGAGCGTTCCAGGATTTACAGAGGGACTTCATTTGAGCAAGCAATTTGGCTGGTAAGCGCATGAATATGTTGCATAAAACATCATCAGGTAGGTAACGCTTTTCAAAAGTCACTATCTGCATTTTCTTGCTAGGTGGTGTTGACATTTTTGTATGAATCTATTAACCTGCAATGGATCATTAAAAAAAAGCTATTACTTTCTCAACTTGCCTGGACTTCATCACATAGATATGGTTGAGGAGAAAATAAATCCTCATCAAGACTTGAGGATAAACTCTTATTTCATCCACTTAATTATTTGTTACCTCACTATCCTACACACAAACACAATAACAGTTTTGGAAGGTTAATACACACATTAACATTTGGGGTAAATTTAATACATTTTGGAGAAGTAAACCCTTTAAAGTAATAATATTTCTAGTACCAAGGGCTTGTAGCTCGGCGGTATCTGGTGTTGTGGGTTCAAATACACAAAAAAAAAAAAAATAGCAAGCAATCCTTTTAAACCTCGCAATTTACAGATTTCATTCAAATTTCAACCAAATTATGATTATATAATAAAATAGCAAATTAAAAATCACAAATTTAGGATTTTGAAGTTAGCCGCCAAACCTTTGAACAACAAACAATGGAGCAGAAGTTCCATTTAAATAATTTTCAGTTGTATGTAATACAAATAGACCCTAAACGAAAAATGTATTAATACTCTCTACTAATTGTATAAACAACTCGTACTCTCATAAACCCTAATTGCAGGTGTTCACATTAACAATTTAAAATTTATAACCTAAAATCGTTTTCTTAATCCTTTTGTTGCGGAATGTTCATAAATATTTGATTTTTGTTCTTGAACCACGACATAGTAGTCCACGGACTGTGAACATCGAATCAACAAAACCCAATAAAAATCATCGATCAAAACCCTAATAAGTTAGGAATCGTACCTTGAATGTTTTTAGAAGCTTAAACCTTCAAATCTTCAATATATAAGCAAAGCACCAAAGATTTGATCACCAAATCTCGCCTCTTCTTCTCTTGTCGACGAATGAAGGTAAAATCTCCAGGTCGTCCCTTTTTATAGTTTGTCACAAGATGCAAGATTGACCAAACACCCCTCCAAGTTTCCTTCATTTAATTTTGCCACCAGTTATTATCTAATAAAAAAACAATAAATCTATCTATTTTTTTCAATTAAGTTCCGAGTATTATTTAATATAGATAAGAATAACCATAATTTTAGGACTATGGTTAAATTTAAAATGAATTAATTTTAGCTTTAAAAAATATAACCGTATTTTATGTATAGAAAGCTAAAAAATAATTAAAAGGTAATTATAAAAAATATAAAAAGTTATTAAGTGTTGTGGTTATCAGAATTCTTATCTAGTATAAATTTATGAGTGCTTTTATTTTTGAATTAAGTTGTGAAAGATAAATTGATATGCTCTATTGCTCCAATGGTAAAAATCTTGCTTTTTAGAGAATGTGTACTCTTTTATTATATTTTAATAGATTACTGGATTAGATGTGAATATGATATATAAGTTATGTTTTTAAAAAATACTAATAACAGATTCTAAATAATTATAAAACATGAAAAAAATGAGAATTAAAAACAAATTGGTAATAGACGATGCCAATGAAATGATCTTTTATTGGACATGCTTTTAAAAATTAAGATGATTGCATAGAACATGACGAAGAAAAAACCTATGTCAAAGCAAGTTGAAAAGAAAGTGGTGGCTATGGTGCTCGAGGTTGAAAATAGATTGGATGGTTTGGTTAAAACATACAAAGAAAGTTAAAGAGGTTTCCAATTGTATATCGGATGTAGAAAAGTAAAATATTATTATCTTGCCTCGAAACAGGATGACAGTAGGAAGAGGAGCATATACGGGAAACACATTCAACGAGATGGACAACAGGGCCATGTAACACTTGCGGCAAAATCACCCTAGGAGTTCTTGCTATAAGGCTAATGGAGTTTGTTTTATATGTGGAACTTTTGTTTTATATGTTAGACAAGAATAAAAGATACTAGTAACATGATTAATAGCGACATGTTTTAACATATTCTACATGGTTATATATTTCTTTTATTTGATTATATTGTCCTTTTTAATTGTAATTGTAAATGGAACTAGAAATTATATTTAACTTATGTAAATAACGAAGATGCACTTTAGAAAATATACAATGAAGAATTTCATCAAGACAAACTCGCAAGATCTTCACTGCATGCTAGGATCAGTTAGCGCATTTGATTTCACTATTTCACTATGAATTATCAGGGTACAAGTCACAAACACCAAAAACTAAAAACTAAAAATAATAATTAAAATTAAATAAAAAGAAAAGAAAACCAGAAGACCCTCACCAACAAACGTACTTGGATGTATTGCCTCTTGTGGAGCTTTTATATTTCTTTCTTCTTTTCATATTTGTTAAAATTTCACAATTTCAAGAAAAGAACAGATTACACCCCAAGAACAACGAACAGATGAATACATTCACAAAATCAGACCTACAACCTCATTTGTATCAATAATCGCGACCGACACATCACTTGTAACTCACAGAACTTGAAAAACAACCCTCTCTAACATATAACAAGTTCTCACAAATTGAGAGAACAAGATTTCTTTTCAAGAAGTAATGGAGTAATTATCTCCCTCTTTTTGTGTCTCCAATTCGTAAGAAAAGAAGCCAAAGAAGCAATAGTTGTTCCACCACTCACTTTCTACTAAGGACCTTCTAGATAGAAAAGCACTCCAATCACCTCCTTGAACTTTCTATTCTTTGACATTACAGCCCCTGTACTTTCAATCCTTACAGCAACAACTCTGCTTTCTTACACTAACCTGCACTTCAACATTTTAAGTTAAATCCTTCCTTATTTTACCAGACAAAAAAATTGGAGAAATAACTTCATATTCCAACACCCCCCCTCAATTTTTAGTCTGGAACATATCAAGAACACCCAACTCTTTATTCAAACGTTCATGTTGACCGACACTTAACCCTTTTGTAAATAAATCAGCAATATTGTCTGATGACTTGATTTTGACTGTTTGTATAATTCCCAGACTTACTTTCTCTCTTACAAAATGCAAATCGATCTCAAAATGTTTTGTCCTTTCATGAAAAACAGGATTTGCTGCAATTTGAATTGCAGAACTATTATCACAAAAATTTTTAACAGGTGACATGTTATTTATACCAAAGTCATTTAACAACTTCAAAACCCAAATAACTTCACAAGTTACCGCAGCCATAGCTCTATACTCAGCCTCAGCTGAGGATCTAGAAACGGTAGACTGTTTTTTACTTTTCCATGAAATTAACGAACCACCAAGATACAAACAATAACCAGTAATAGACTTTCTTGACGTAAACCTTTTACCCCAATCTGAATCTACAAAAGCTGTCAAAGTTAAAAGATTACCTTTTCTAAACAAAACACCCTTACCTGGGCTGCCCTTCAAATACCTCAAAACCCTCATAGCCAACTTCAAATGAGATTGCTTTGGAACATGCATAAATTGACTAAGTACATGAACTGAATAAGCAATATCAGGCCTTGTTAACGTAAGATAAATTAATTTACCAACTAATTTCTGATAAGAGGCAAGTCATTATGAGTTTCTAAACTGCAATTTCCAGGATCAAAATTAGGCTCCATAGGAGTCTTAGCGGGTTTACACCCTGTAAGACCAAATTCAGCAAGAAGATCCAAATAGTATTTTCTTTGAGACAAACACAAACACGTTTCTGTTTTTAAAACTTCTATTCCTAAAAAATATTTCAACCTTCCCAAATCTTTGATTAAAAACTTTGAACTCAAATATTGTTTACATTTATTAATCTCTTCTATATTGTTACCGGTTATCACAATATCATCCACATAAACAAGAAGAGCAACAAAAACATCATTTTCAGACTTTATAAACAAAGAATAATCGTTCTTGCTCCTAACAAACCCATTATCAATTAGAGAAGAAGTCAATTTCTCATTCCACATTCTTGGAGCTTGCTTCAAGCCATATAATGACCTTTTTAATTTGCAAACACGTTTATCATTTTCATCAAAATAACCTTGCGGCAAGGTCATGTAAACATCTTCGTGTAAATCTCCATATAAAAAGGCGTTATTTACATCCAATTGAAACAAATCCCAACCATTATTCACCGCAATATCAATCAAACACCTAACCGTAACCATTTTAACAACAGGCGAAAAAGTTTCATCGAAGTCTATACCTTCCCTTTGGTTATAACCTTTGGCTACCAACCTAGCCTTATACCTATCTATCTCACCCGTTGCCTTATATTTAATTTTATAAATCCACTTACACCCTATTGGTTTTCTGTTTAAAGGCAAGTCTGTAAGCTCCCAAGTTCCATTTCTGTTTAATGCTTCCATTTCAGAATTCATAGCATCAATCCAATTTGGATCTTTACTTGCTTCTAAGAAAGAAGTGGGTTCAACACTCTTATTCAAACTTGACGCAAAACAAAAATTTTCTTCACTTAATTTTGAGTAATTTACTACCTTTTCAAGACCATATCTGACTTTCCCTTCAACAACAAAATCATCAAATTTCCTAGGTAGGTTACTAGTTCTACTTGACCTTCTATGCACAAAGGTTTGTGTAGGACTCTCCGTATGAACCGACTCATTCTCATTATTAATGAAAGTGCCTTCAAGAGAGTTTCTCTCAACATTTTGTGTTACTTTATTCGTTTCATTTTCAACAATGCGTTCATTTTCAACAACCTTTCTCTCCTCATTCTTAAAACCTGAACCGATTTTCGACTCAAAATCAAACATATCAAAAAAATTCAAATGATTTGTTCCCTCATGTAGCAAACTGTTATTTTCGATACCCGTTTTGAAAGGAAAAATTGTTTCATAAAACTTCACATCTCTTGAATAAACAACCATCCTAGTATCAAGATTAAAAAGTTTATACCCCTTTTTACTATTTGAATAACCAATCATAACACATTTTTCTGACCTGCTACTAAACTTATCATGATTACTTAAAATAGTAGCAAAACAAAGACAACCAAAAACTCTTAGATGAGACAGATTAGGTTCAAATCCAAACATCAGTTCATAGGGAGATTTTCCACACAAAACAGAGGAGGGTAACCTGTTAATCAAATAAGTTGCCGTTAGAATACATTCAGTCCACATATTTAGAGGCAACCCCCCTTGAAACATAAGAGCTCTTGCTACATTCAGCAAGTGTCTATGTTTCCTTTCTACTATGCCATTTTGTTGAGGCGTATGAACACACGAAGTCTGATGTAAAATACCATTTTCTTTTAAGAACAACTCCATTTTGTTATTTACAAACTCCGTTCCATTATCACTCCTAAATATTTTCACACTTTTATCAAACTGAGTTTTTAAAAGATTATAAAACGCAATTATATTCTCATATACCTCATCCTTAGACTTCAGTAAATATACCCATACAACTCTAGTAAAATCATCTACAATGGTAAGAAAGTATTTAAAACCATCCCTACTTTGAACTTTATATGGACCCCATAGATCGAGATGAACTAATTCCCCTAGAGAACGTGTTTTATGTTCACTAAACGGAAATGGTTCCCTTGTTTGCTTAGCTTTATGACAAACTTCACAAACAGAGATTTTATTATCATTTTCTAACCTCAACTTCACCTTTAAAACGGACAAGACTTGTTCTGCAGGATGTCCAAGTCTATTATGCCATAAAGTCTTAGATAGATGACAAGTAGAACCATTGCATAAACTACCTAAATCTCTATCGACATCAAACAAATATAGGCCACTGTCTTCTTTTCCAATCCCCAAGACTTTCTTTGAATTCAAATATTGAACATGACAATTAGTATCATCAAAACCAACAAACACTTTACTGTCTCTAGTCAGACTGTGAACAGATAAAAGACTCACACAATAACTAGGAACTACTAACACATTGAACAATGTTATGTTTTTAAACAACCTTAAATCACCAATTTTAACGATTTTAGCTTGTGTTCCATTTGGATGACTAACGAAAAGATTTAAACTTGCTACATTTACGACATTTACCATTTTAGAATCCGAGTTCGTCATATGTTGATTTGCCCCAGAATCAACTATCCAACCTAGATTTGGATTTAACATATTAGAAGAATCATTTGACTTATAAAAATTTCCAAATCTTGAATTAAAGAAACTATTTGAGTTATAGAAAGCACTTGAAATACTATTTTGAAAATTTTTGCACCCATTTTTATTACCAATTCAAGTCATCAGTCTTGTTATTTGTTTTGATGTAAAAGGTAAGAATGTAGAAGAACTTTTGTTAATACCAGATGGACACGAACTCTCTAAACATTTAGACATGATAACAAAGAACACAAATAGCACAATTTTAAACCAAACACACAGCCAATTAATCACATAAACAGTCAACAGCTCAAACACATGTAAAAAAACACAAGAATTACAAACTATCTGTTGACAAAGATTACCAATAGAGAACTTTTCAAACAATTCAAAAATTCTGATCAAGTATTAAGCAAGTTTACAACAAAACTTACAACATGGTTTAGAAATCACGAGTTCAGGATTCACATAAGAAGCAGTAAAGACACAATTATAGAGCACACTCAAGGTTCTTGTTTATAGACCAAGTGTCACAACCGATGGGCAGTTGACCCCTGCCCGACACAGGAGCTCACCGGAGGAGTTACTTGCTACCAACAAGATGAGAACAAGAATTACTTACAGAAAGTCTTCTAGAACAGCCAACTAAATCTTCCTTTTTGTTGAATGAGAAAGGAATTCAACTCCAGCCCAAATTCCAGCCTGCACTGCCTTCCAATCTCGAAAAAATATGCAACTCGAGCAGAACCAAAAACCAATAACACGAATCAACTTCAGAATCTAGATTCATGAACGTAAATTGACACCAGCGGAAGACCCCAAGATTGAATCCTAATCTTGGAAAAATACCACTACCTGATCACGAACATACGATACCAACGCCACAAATATACGATACCAGGACCACACACTCCATACGGATCGAATATAGATCCACAAGTACAATCGATAATAGCTGCAGCCACCAACGCGAATTCTTCAACTACGAACAACTTCAGATCCACAACAGGATTCTCCAATAAAGAATCTCTAAACACCAAAACTAACTATATGAAGGAAGCCCTAACCCTCGACACAGTGAATCAGAGAAGCAAACCATAAATGAACCGAGCCTCTGGCTCTGATACCATGTTAAAAATTCACAATTTCAAGAAAAGAACAGATTACACCCCAAGAACAACGAACAGATGAATACATTCACAAAATCAGACCTACAACCTCATTTGTATCAATAATCGCGACCGACACATCACTTGTAACTCACAGAACTTGAAAAACAACCCTCTCTAACATATAACAAGTTCTCACAAATTGAGAGAACAAGATTTCTTTTCAAGAAGTAATGGAGTAATTATCTCCCTCTTTTTGTGTCTCCAATTCGTAAGAAAAGAAGTCAGAGAAGCAATAGTTGTTCCACCACTCACTTTCTACTAAGGACCTTCTAGATAGAAAAGCACTCCAATCACCTCCTTGAACTTTCTATTCTTTGACATTACAGCCCCTGTACTTTCAATCCTTACAGCAACAACTCTGCTTTCTTACACTAACCTGCACTTCAACATTTTAAGTTAAATCCTTCCTTATTTTACCAGACAAAAAAATTGGAGAAATAACTTCATATTCCAACACCCCCCCTCAATTTTTAGTCTGGAACATATCAAGAACATCTAACTCTTTATTCAAACGTTCATGTTGACCGACACTTAACCCTTTTGTAAATAAATCAGCAATATTGTCTGATGACTTGATTTTGACTGTTTGTATAATTCCCAGACTTACTTTCTCTCTTACAAAATGCAAATCGATCTCAAAATGTTTTGTCCTTTCATGAAAAACAGGATTTGCTGCAATTTGAATTGCAGAACTATTATCACAAAATTTTTTAACAGGTGACATGTTATTTATACCAAAGTCATTTAACAACTTCAAAACCCAAATAACTTCACAAGTTACCGCAGCCATAGCTCTATACTCAGCCTCAGCTGAGGATCTAGAAACGGTAGACTGTTTTTTACTTTTCCATGAAATTAACGAACCACCAAGATACAAACAATAACCAGTAATAGACTTTCTTGACGTAAACCTTTTACCCCAATCTGAATCTACAAAAGCTGTCAAAGTTAAAAGATTACCTTTTCTAAACAAAACACCCTTACCTGGGCTGCCCTTCAAATACCTCAAAACCCTCATAGCCAACTTCAAATGAGATTGCTTTGGAACATGCATAAATTGACTAAGTACATGAACTGAATAAGCAATATCAGGCCTTGTTAACGTAAGATAAATTAATTTACCAACTAATTTCTGATAAGAGGCAAGTCATTATGAGTTTCTAAACTGCAATTTCCAGGATCAAAATTAGGCTCCATAGGAGTCTTAGCGGGTTTACACCCTGTAAGACCAAATTCAGCAAGAAGATCCAAATAGTATTTTCTTTGAGACAAACACAAACACGTTTCTGTTTTTAAAACTTCTATTCCTAAAAAATATTTCAACCTTCCCAAATCTTTGATTAAAAACTTTGAACTCAAATATTGTTTACATTTATTAATCTCTTCTATATTGTTACCGGTTATCACAATATCATCCACATAAACAAGAAGAGCAACAAAAACATCATTTTCAGACTTTATAAACAAAGAATAATCGTTCTTGCTCCTAACAAACCCATTATCAATTAGAGAAGAAGTCAATTTCTCATTCCACATTCTTGGAGCTTGCTTCAAGCCATATAATGACCTTTTTAATTTGCAAACACGTTTATCATTTTCATCAAAATAACCTTGCGGCAAGGTCATGTAAACATCTTCGTGTAAATCTCCATATAAAAAGGCGTTATTTACATCCAATTGAAACAAATCCCAACCATTATTCACCGCAATATCAATCAAACACCTAACCGTAACCATTTTAACAACAGGCGAAAAAGTTTCATCGAAGTCTATACCTTCCCTTTGGTTATAACCTTTGGCTACCAACCTAGCCTTATACCTATCTATCTCACCCGTTGCCTTATATTTAATTTTATAAATCCACTTACACCCTATTGGTTTTCTGTTTAAAGGCAAGTCTGTAAGCTCCCAAGTTCCATTTCTGTTTAATGCTTCCATTTCAGAATTCATAGCATCAATCCAATTTGGATCTTTACTAGCTTCTAAGAAAGAAGTGGGTTCAACACTCTTATTCAAACTTGACGCAAAACAAAAATTTTCTTCACTTAATTTTGAGTAATTTACTACCTTTTCAAGACCATATCTGACTTTCCCTTCAACAACAAAATCATCAAATTTCCTAGGTAGGTTACTAGTTCTACTTGACCTTCTATGCACAAAGGTTTGTGTAGGACTCTCCGTATGAACCGACTCATTCTCATTATTAATGAAAGTGCCTTCAAGAGAGTTTCTCTCAACATTTTGTGTTACTTTATTCGTTTCATTTTCAACAATGCGTTCATTTTCAACAACCTTTCTCTCCTCATTCTTAAAACCTGAACCGATTTTCGACTCAAAATCAAACATATCAAAAAAATTCAAATGATTTGTTCCCTCATGTAGCAAACTGTTATTTTCGATACCCGTTTTGAAAGGAAAAATTGTTTCATAAAACTTCACATCTCTTGAATAAACAACCATCCTAGTATCAAGATTAAAAAGTTTATACCCCTTTTTACTATTTGAATAACCAATCATAACACATTTTTCTGACCTGCTACTAAACTTATCATGATTACTTAAAATAGTAGCAAAACAAAGACAACCAAAAACTCTTAGATGAGACAGATTAGGTTCAAATCCAAACATCAGTTCATAGGGAGATTTTCCACACAAAACAGAGGAGGGTAACCTGTTAATCAAATAAGTTGCCGTTAGAATACATTCAGTCCACATATTTAGAGGCAACCCCCCTTGAAACATAAGAGCTCTTGCTACATTCAGCAAGTGTCTATGTTTCCTTTCTACTATGCCATTTTGTTGAGGCGTATGAACACACGAAGTCTGATGTAAAATACCATTTTCTTTTAAGAACAACTCCATTTTGTTATTTACAAACTCCGTTCCATTATCACTCCTAAATATTTTCACACTTTTATCAAACTGAGTTTTTAAAAGATTATAAAACGCAATTATATTCTCATATACCTCATCATTAGACTTCAGTAAATATACCCATATAGCTCTAGTAAAATCATCTACAATGGTAAGAAAGTAGTTAAAACCATCCCTACTTTGAACTTTATATGGACCCCATAGATCGAGATGAACTAATTCCCCTAGAGAACGTGTTTTATGTTCACTAAACGGAAATGGTTCCCTTGTTTGCTTAGCTTTATGACAAACTTCACAAACAGAGATTTTATTATCATTTTCTAACCTCAATTTCACCTTTAAAACGGACAAGACTTGTTCTGCAGGATGTCCAAGTCTATTATGCCATAAAGTCTTAGATAGATGACAAGTAGAACCATTGCATAAACTACCTAAATCTCTATCGACATCAAACAAATATAGGCCATTGTCTTCTTTTCCAATCCCCAAGACTTTCTTTGAATTCAAATCTTGAACATAACAATTAGTATCATCAAAACCAAGAAACACTTTACTGTCTCTAGTCAGACTGTGAACAGATAAAAGACTCACACAATAACTAGGAACTACTAACACATTGAACAATGTTATGTTTTTAGACAACCTTAAATCACCAATTTTAACGATTTTAGCTTGTGTTCCATTTGGATGACTAACGAAAAGATTTAAACTTGCTACATTTACGACATTTACCATTTTAGAATCCGAGTTCGTCATATGTTGATTTGCCCCAGCAGGGACTCTGTAACTATACTACCATCTGCACCTGCATGGAATGTAGCCATAAAAACTTTGTAATCATCATTCTTGGGATCATAACCAAACCGCATAAGGGTATTGAAGTTGACTGGGTTTTTGAGGATAGTAAACGGTGGGATATCTATAAAGGCAGAGAGAGAAGGGTTCCAAATGTGAATGCCTTATTCACCACCTTTGTAGTCATAAAAGCATATCAAGCCATTCACCGAACCAATAACTCCACTTAATCTGGGATTATTGTGTTTATTAGTATCAAGAGGAAGGGGTTTGATGAAGTCAGTGAGTTGGATATGGGGACATCGAGAGGAATGCGCTGTAAATTTCAATGGTTCATTAGAAAAAAAAGCTCCATTGATGAATACAAGAAGAATTTCAGAGTGGTTGTGGGTTGAATGATGAAGATGAGATTTTAGAAAGGAAGGGTGAGATATCAGAGTGTTACAGAGGGACTTCATTTGAGCAAGCAATTTGGCTAGTAACCGCATGAATATGTTGCATAAAAGATTGCTTTTTTGTAGATGAATTTTTAAGCCATATGAAAGTTGAAAGCATCGTAGAATACGGATAAGATTTTTCACATTTCTATCCGGCCACTCACCAAAGAATAATGCTTCGTCCCGTACTGTAGATGGGAGATTTCAAGCCCATTGTTAGGCAGCTTGACTACGTGAAAAGCACCTTTAAGTTTTGCTTCTTGCATAGCAATGTTCAAATCATTTGGCATCAATAAGAAAAAAGAAAGGAGTCATAGGATCTCCTAATAATCAACGGTCCATCCAATATACTCCTTCCTTTAATAAATCCGGATTGCTCGTGGCCGATTACATGATGGATGACACCCTTTAATCAATTTGCCATTAATTTAGTGGTTACCTTATATAAATCAGGTGATAATCAACGAGGGAGAGAGGATTTTTCCGTTTTGGAATCAATGTAATAAAAGAAGCATTGCATCCTATCAATTAAACCATGTGTTTCAAAATGTCTGATGGCGCAAATGAGATCATTTTTAATTTCTGGCCAAAATACTTTATAAAACCCCATGGAAAATCCGTCAGGACCCGGTAATTTTCATCTCCACATTCCCAAACCACATATCTTATTTCTTCCTCAGAAAAGCGGCATTCCACATTCAAGAAACAATGGCATGTGAGCAATATCTTCATCAAACTTTTCAGAAAAAAACTGTAAAGCAACTTCTTTAATTATCTTCTGGTAGCTTGGTGCATGTCCGTATTCACCAACCCTTCTCCATGTGACATTTGATTTGCGGTAGTCGTTGTATGAAGACCTCCGGTGGTCTTCCCATCTACGACGGTCGCTGAATTGATCTCCTCGCCAGAGGTCACTGTGTGAGGATATCCAGTGGCTCTCCATTCTCTTTATTTCGTGTATTAATTGGTTCCGAATTGACACACTCCAATTTAAAGGTATTATGATTCAAATATACACTTTAATTTATATATGACAAAAAATATTATATACAAATTATTTCCCTAGAATTACTAAGTGGCACATAAATAAACATTTTTGTAAATATATACAAGTAACATGGATAACATGAGATTTAGCCTATACCACATCTTATCATTTAAGTGAGAAACAAAAGACAAATAAATATGGGTGTCTGTCCAAACTCCAAACTAATGACTTACTATTGAATAAACTAATAATCATGTTAATTCACACTGTATAATTCCAATTGAAAATTATCTGAGATATATGCTTAATTTTGGAGATAATTTATACGCCCAAATTTTTGTCACACACAATAACCAATGGTTATTATGACCATCATACCTTTCAATATGTTAACAAGAATAAGGATAATATGACGATTGTGACATGTTTTAACATATTCTACGTGGTTATAATTTTCTTTATTTGATTATATTGTCCTTTTTAAGTGTAATTGTAAGTGGAACTAGAAAATTATATTTAAATACGAAGGTGCACTTTAGAAAAAATACAATGAAGAATTTCATCAAGACAGACTCGCAAGAATCCAAAAACACCAAAAACAAAAAACTAAAATTAATAATTAAAACTAAAAGAAAAAGAAAGAAAACCAGAAGACCAACAAACGTACTTGGATGTATTGCCTCTTGTAGAGCTGCTTTCTTCTTTTCATATTGCAACACGTTTTGCTACCGGCCAAACCAGACTCTCAACATATGGAATGATTTTGATCATTCCGTTAGCTGGTCTGGAAAAGCCTTTTATCATAGTCTTTCTCTTAAATACTTTAACCTCAGCTGTATCTAGATCGTAGAGAGCTAGATCATCATCACATAATCCACCAATGAAATGGTTACTTAATGTGAATCCAAGCAGATTGAACCCCCCACCAATAACCCGTTGTTTTAAGACATGTTGTTTCACCCACGATTTAGCCACCCCATACGTATCCATCACCCACACATCCCAATCGCCATCTCCTTTTATACTGCATGAAATCACACAAAGCTTTTGGGACAAAACTCCCACATGATTGAATGTGTCAAATTGTATAGACTCTGGAAGTGATATCTCAGTAAAAGTTTTAACACCCAAATCAAATGCTACTATTGTTTCTTGTTTCCCAGCGTCACCAATCCAATGAAGACGGCCATCATGTCCATCTACAACAACTTTACTATCTTTGAAAATATATTTAATGTGAGACGGAAAACTTACGCTAATCAACTCCCATGAGCCCTTTCTTATACTATAAACCTCCACTAGCTGGGACTCTGTAACGATATTACCATCTGCACCTACACGGAATGTAGCCACAAAAACTTTGTAATCATCATTCTTGGGATCAAAACCAAACCGCAAAAGGGTATTGTAGCCGAGTGGGTGTGCGGGGATAGTAAACGGTGGGATGTCTATTAAGGCAGAGAGAGAAGGGTTCCAAATGTAAATGCCATATTCACCACCTTTGAAGTCATAAAAGCATATCAATCCATTCACTGAACCAATAACTTCACTGAATCTGAGATTATTGTGTTCATTAGTATCAAGAGGAGGGGGTTTGATGAGGTCAGTAAGTTGGACATGGGGACATCGAATGGAATGCACTGTGAAAATCAAAGGTTCATTGGAAGCACAAGCTTCGTAGAGGAATACAAGAAATATTTCAGAGTGGTTGTGGATTGAATGCTGAAGATGGGATTTTATAAAGGAGGGGTGAGAAATCAAAGCGTTCCAGGATTTACAGAGGGACTTCATTTGAGCAAGCAATTTGGCTGGTAACTGCAAGAATATGTTGAATAAAACATCATCAGGTAGGTAGCGCTTTTCCAAAGTCACTATCTGCATTTTCTTGCGAGGTGGTGTTGTCATTTTTTTGTATGAATATATTAACCTGCCATGGATCATTAAAAAAAGCTATTACTTTCTCAACTTGCCTGGACTTCATCACATAGATATGCTTTGGAGAAAAAAAACCACAGCAATACTATAGACTCTTCTTTCATCAACTCACTTAGTACAGAAAAAAACATAGAACAGCATTAAAAAAAGCAGCAGTAAAAACTGCATCAGAAATTAGAACAGCAGGAAGACATAGAACATAAAAAAACATCATAATTTAAAGCTATCATTTATATTCCAACCAAATTATAACTTTATAATAAAAGAGCATATTAAAAAACACAAATTTAGGATTTTAAAGTAAACTTAGGAATTTAGTTTTAGTCGCCAAACCTTTGAACAACAAACAATGAATTAGAAGTTACATTTAAATATTTTTCAGTTGTATGTAATACAAATAGACCCTAAACCAACAATGTATTAATACTTTATACTAATTCTATAAACAACTCGTACTCTCATAAACCCTAATTGCATGTGCTTACATTAACAATTTATGATTTCTTACCTAAAATCGTTTCTTAATCCTTTTGTTGCTGAATGTTTATAAATATATGATTTTTGTTCTTGAAACCTCGATTGGAACAGTGAACCACGAGATTATAGTTCACGGAGTGTGAACATTGACCAAACCAAAAATCAACAAAACCCAATAAAAATCCATCGATCAAAACCCTAATAAGTTAGGAATCGTACCTCGATTGATTTAGAAGCTTAAACCTTGAATATCCAAGCAAATCACCAAATCTCGCCTCGTCTTTCTCTTGTCGACAATGATGGTAGAATACCCAGTTCACCCCTTTTATACTTTCTCACAAGATGCCCGATTGACCAAACACCCTTCTCCAAGTTTCCTTCATTTAATTTTGCCACTAATTATTATCGAATAAATATATTTATTTTTCTTCATTAATTAAGTTCTAAGCACCAATATATATATATATAAAAGGTTTACCAATTTTTTAAAAATAGTCATTAAATCAAGTTCAATTAACCAATAGGAACTCTCAATTGCAAAATCAATTAATTCTCAAAAACAATTATGGCAAGACTTCATCGATCCATTCAATTTTTAAATCAATTGTGAGGGGGCTTAATGAAAATTGTGATGGAGATTTATAAAACATGAAGAGGTAATTTAAAGAAACTATGAGGGGTTTTTATAAAAATTGTATATTAGTGTAATTAATTATGGGTTGTTTATAAATTATGTTTAGTAACTTGTGATATATTTTATTTAGAGAAAAATAAATTATATATTTACGACCGTCTCATTTTTATCTACGTTTCGGTGTAAATTTTATTGTAAAATGACACTTTTTAAAAATTAGTATATTCTTAATTTTTTGTTATCCATTAATAGTAGTGGGTAGGTAATTTTTTAATTTTAAAGCTAAAAATGAAATTGAAATATGTGGTAATGTAATGTTACTAACAAAACAACAAAGTTAGTCTACAAAGAAGTGCTTCAAATATTGTAGTCATTTTATTGTTAAAAATTCTAGCATATGTAGTTTTTGGTGAAATATCATTTATTGTATTATTTTTATTTAAAAAATTTAGTTTCTCAAATATATTTTTGAAATACCCGTACGTGTACGGGTCAATAAACTAGTTATCTATAATACATTATAAAACATTTAGCACTTTTATTTAAATTCTTAAAATGAAGTTACTAATATACCCTCATTTAAACCTAAAAAGAAACAACTAAATGGACTTAATTATATTCTCAATTATCATTATCATAACTAAACATTCCATAATAAATAATGTTTTAAAAACTCAAGTCAACACATATTAATTTGTAACCTATAAGATATTATAATAAATTTAATAAAAATAAATATATAGTTAAAACAATAAAAAATTGACAAAAAGAAAAAAATATAGATGTTGTAGATGAAAACTATTCAAAATTATCATAGTCCGTGAATATAATATATTTACTTTATCGAAAATATACATGTTATCGAGTGAGAATTATTTGTCGTCGCCGCATTGCTCAGGTACTATGCTAGTATTATATAAATTTACTAGTTTATTGCCCCGTGCACGCACGGGTATTTCGAAGTGTATCTGAGATATTTAATTTTTCAAACAAAAATAATGCAATAAATGAAATATTGCCGAAAACTTACATATGTCAGAATTCTTAACAAAAAGAAATAACTAAACAAAAAAAATACCTATCAAAGGATAACCAAAAATTAAGAATATACTAATTTCAAAAAAGTGTCAAATTACGATAAAATTTATACCAAAACGTAGAAAAAAATAAGACGGACATAAATATATAATTATTTTTTCTCTAAACAAAATATTTCACAAGTTACTAAACATAATTTATAAACAATTTATAATTAATTACATTAATATAAAAACCCCCTCATATTTTCTTAAAAGCCACTCACATATTTTATAAAAACCCCTCACAATTTTCATCCAGCCCCCTCCCAATTAATCTAAATTTGAATTTCGAATTAGCTTAACACGTTATAAATCTTTCCAAAATTGTTTTTAGAATTGAGTAATTTTGCAATTGAAGTAAAGTCAAATGCAGAAACCTAAATCATGGATTAAAAATAGCAATGTCATAGATTAAAAATGACCATTAAAATTATGAAATATTTAAAAGAATGAGGTTTTGGATGAAATATGAGAAATGTAAATGCAATATGACCAAACATCTCATATTCGTATCAATACAATAACACTTATTTACTCTCAAATTACTGTAATGGTTAGAAAACCTGTCATAGTTACATTATACTTTAAAGAGCTAAAAATATCCTACATAGACATGTATGAGAAGCAACAAACCTCGTCTTTCTTTGTCACATCATCGAGATACTTATCTACAAATATCAACATTGGCTTCAACTCCTCCTGGAACCAAAGAGAAATAATTAACGAAGTACAGACAGAAAAATGAGTCACAGTTTTCGACAATTAGATTTACTATTTATAGGTTGCATATGAAATCATATTTTTATAGTCGTGAATTAACATATCAAAATGATTAGTTGCAAAGTGTATTTCACTATTTCCACCTTGTATTTTGAAAGCATAAATTGTGGAGCCATAAACCCTGCACTGTTTCTTCTAACAATACAACATAAATAAATAATTATCTAAACAAACTTACAGTAAGTTCTCACTGCTGCTCACTCTTGGCTCCTGTACAAACCTCAAGCAGCAAGTTGTTAATAAATCATCTTTTTTTACAGTCTAGGTTGTGGTAACTCGGAGAGGGTAAAAAATAATTTCTAAGACTGCGAAGTATAAATCAAAGCAAAGATCAAACATTTACGTTACGTAAGAAAGAACTTACCATCCTCCTAGAAGCAAAGATTTAAGCTGTTGTTTTTGGTCCTCTTATTCTCGTGATAAAAACGCTCAAGAACATTAAATAAAATATATTACTTCACTGACATAAAACCATCTGTGATTTACAACTACCTGCAAGGTAGATGTAGATAACGATTCAATTAAAATCAGAGGCAAACATCAATTAGAACCTTAAATAGAATACCCCGAGACATATAGGAATTGAAAAGATTTTGTTGAACTATAATAGTCTAAATCAAAAAGAAGCAAAAACCAATTAGAAACATAAAGATAAATTGAACCGTATAATAGTATAAACAATTTGATCACCTTGACTTCATTAGAGCCATCCAACTTGATCACCTTGACTTCGCCAACTATTCTCCCCTGCCCTTCAAAAAGTTTGACTCCAGCATATGAAAGTAAGCACTTGTATATTCCATTTAGACTCACTATATCTTTAGACGAATATATACATAATATAATGATGAAAAATAGAGGTGTGAGATGGGTTCCACAAATATAAAATAAAAGATGATCTTCACACTAAAGCTCTGATTAGAAGGTGATCTTTAGCATGAATTATGGTTTATTCTCCAATATTTGTGAAGGCATTAAACAATGACCACCTTAACAGTACCTAGCAAATAATATATCAAAAACCTAATGTACAGCTTGAAGGCTTAGGGCACTGATCTGTTTTTTTGTACCTTCTGATGAACAACTACATACATACATAAAAAATATATAAGATAAACCGGCATATGTATCAAGAATCATAAGAAGAACCTGGTTGAGATGATTATAAACATATATGACCAGACGACGAAGATGGTTAAAAAAACTTGTAATACAGAAATACCTGTAACAATGAAATGGTGAATCCTTTGAGGAACAATTCTGAAATCACTTTGATTCCTTTCACAAACAGAAGAAGATGATTAAATAAGAAAAACACAATAAATACTCTGCATGTGAGATACATCAACATAAACTACATTAGAATTGGTTATCAAAACTGAGTTAATAATCATCCTACAAAAGAGAAAAACACCGTATATTAACTAACGGCAAAGTTTCAACATGAAGGTGAACTAATAAAAGAAAATGTGTGTATAAATATTGGTTCTAGCCAAGAAAAGAACCTAATTAGTCTCTGTATATACACACTAACCCAATTTCCCCACTTAATTTTTTCTATCATTTCCGTAGCCAAGAAATCAAGAATTATAAAATATTTTCAAAACATCCCACAATTAATTGTTTCTATCAATTCAACAAAACTTCTAAAAATGAAAAGTTCATATTTACACTACATTTGAAATAGAAGACGGTGCTAATGTTCGCAGTCAAACAAATCAACAATATAATTTCAAAATCTCCAATAATTAGGTCTTGCTATGACTTCCGTACTCAAGAATCACAGTTAAAACAAATAAATTTAAACTTAGGCAACCCTAGAAGGTAAATGTAACACCCTCATTACCGGCCTAGTAGGATTAAGGTAATTAAGTTGAATTACCTTATGTTAGTGGTTAATTAATTGTTTTGTGTGTTTAATTAATTTAATTTAATTAAATAATTGTGAGAAAATAATTAATTAATTGTGTGTTTTGTAAGTGGGTTGTGAGGTGTCGGTTTTGACACCTACACACCACCAACTTGACACCACATTCTCATTTCATGCAAAATTGAAAGGTGTTGTGTGTGTGTTGTGTGTCTACGGCCGAGAGCAACAAAGAAGAAGAAAGAATTTGACTTTGTTGATCTTATTTGTGCAAATTGATTACTGAAGTAACTTGATTCTTCATTGAGGTTAGAATTCAGAATCAATATGTTAAATGTTGATTAATTTCGGATTTATATGATTTTTATGTGAGAAATCCGATTGAATGCTTTGTTTGATGAATTGATGATTTTAGGTTGCATGTATGTTAGATTATGATGTTAGAATGATAAATATATGTTAGAATTCAATTCTGGAAACATATATGTTGTTGCATGCTTAAAATCATATTTAAAATTGAAGTTAGAATCATTTTTGAAGCTGTCGGAATTGCTAAGTATGAATTGATCGGGATTCATGTATGAATCGATCGGATTTGGTGAAATCCGATTAAATCTATCGGAATTAGTGAAATCCGAGAAAAAACTGGATTATTGCCTTAGCTTTTTATCGGATTGTATGTTTATCGGATTTTAAGTTGATCGGATTGTTAGATTTTATCGGATTCCATGTTACTCGGATTTGATGTTTTATCGGATTGTAAGACTTGATCGGATTTGCCTTTACTCGGATTCCGATACTATGGGATTTGGAATTTTAATCGGAATTCAAGTCTATCGGATTCCATGTTTGTTCGGAATTGTCCTTTATCGGATTTGAGATGACCGGATTTCATGTTTTATCGGATTTGAGATGACCGGATTTCATGTTAATCGGATTTTAACCTATCGGATTTGATCTTATCGGATTTGGACACAATCGGAATTCAAACCATACCTATGCTCGGATTTGGTGAATCTTGTGTTATGAAAGATCAACTCTTGGATGATTTGAAGATAAACATGAACTTGTTGCCTTGGCTTATGAAAGGAATGTTTGAATTACCTAAGCTAAGGAGTTGGATGAATTCACTGAATTACAGGAAATAAAGAGTAATAGTGAATTGTGGTATATTGTCTGTATATACATGAGTTGATATGTACTTGTGATTGTATGTACATATATGTTTGAAATTAGTATTATGCTTATTGTATGTTTATTAAGCAAATACTGACTGTTAGCTGTTTGTTCAGGTGGAGACAAGACTCAGTAGTTGAGAATAGACTGAGTTACCTGAACTGTTGAAGATATCGGCGAGTGGATATATATCTTGGATGTATGAGATATATCACCTAATTGTTTGCTCTTTTCTGTATATATACATGACGTGTTGTGAGATCAGCTTGGCGGTTGTTATTCAGCTGGGCCTATGTTTGGAGATATACAGTATTAGTAATTGTCTTGATAGCATTTGTTGTAATCAAGAAGTGCTATTATTGTTGTCTGTTGTAACTTGGCTATCGGTAGACCTTTGCTTTGGCCGACATTGGTTGAAGGTCCCGCTAGACCGCCGGTTCTCTTGTTTGTTTGAGCATTGTTTGTTTGGGCTTTATGCCTTGTATGTTTGTGGTATCTATTCTCTCACTTAGCTTTGTGCTAATTCCCCACTTTTGAAATCTTTTACAGGATATACCTGGTATGTGGATATGGTTGAAGCTGGAATTATGGACTGATCATACTCTGATATTAGATGTTCTGTTTAGAGCCTGTTTTGTATTTAACACCGTGGTGGTATTTTGTATAGTTAAAACCATCAAAGTTGTATTTACATTATATATATATATATATATATATATATATATATATATATATATATATATATATATGTAATTACGTTGTTAGCTTCCGCGCGTATAGTAAAGATGTGTTTTAGAAAATACGGTGTTACAAATTGGTATCAGAGCCCTGGTTTGGGGATTTGCATTGTAGTTGTGCAATACTCGAACCGAGGCTCTGATCAGTCCAATATTTCCAGGGTGGGTAATTAGTAAGGTAGCTATAGAGAATATGATGTGGTACTAACAGATTATAATCTGACAACTGGTGAGATGTTGTGTAGAACAGATTATGGTTGATAACAACGAGATCCCGGTATTTACCCCACAGTCCCCAAGAAGACAGCACAACCATGTTTCATCTACTGTTGCGAACGAGCAGCACGGAGCGTTCTCATCATGGGGTGTCAGATAACCAAGATTATGTGTTACGGCTAGAAGACACTTTGCAGACTCAGAGGGATCGGATTTTGGAACTAGAGCAACAGTTAAACCAAACCCAGTCTTCCAACCAACCACCACTGTACAGATGCCTTCAGTAACAGTCCCTGTTACTCAACCGATACCACCCGTATATACTACTGCACCTGTGAGCACGGTGTCGACCCCATATGGATCTTTTCCATTTGTCCAGATGCCTCAGGGAGTGTCAAGACAACCCCAACCACAAACTGTCTTTATTCCGTGGTTTCCCCAACAAGAAAACAAACAGAAGTATCTGTACAAAGATTTTGTAGCGTGTGGGGTACCTGAGTATTCGGGAAGTTCAGATCCGAATGTTACCTTAAACTGGTTGAAAGAAACTGTGAAGGCTTTGGAAGCCTGCAACTGCGAGAAAGCTGAATGGGTCAAGTTTGCAACGAGACGGTTGAAAGATCAAGCTTTGACGTGGTGGGATTCTCTGACTACTCATTTGCCACGAGATGTTGTTAATGCCATTACCTGGGAGCAATTTCAGGATAAGTTCTGTGAGAAATATTGTAATGCATTTAACATGGCAAAGATTCAGCGTGAGTTCCTGGATTTGGTACAGACAAGTAATATGTCTGTGGACGAGCTGATCAACAAATTTCAAGTAACTCTCAGATTTGCAAAGCAGTGGGTGCCTGATGAACATTCTCAGGTTCAACATTTTGTGAAAGCTTTGTTACCAGAATATCGGGGTAACACTCGTCAGGCGACATCCCTTGTCCAGGCATTTACATTAGCAAGATCTGCAGAGTCTGATGCTAAAGATTGGGAGAAGATGAATCGAGGGTCTTTTGGCAAGTTTGGAGGAGGTTCTAGAGGGAATCAAAGCAAAGGTAAGGGACAGAATCATCAGAGTAAATCCGATCAGAGGTCCAAGGGATCAGGGTTTCCTCAGATTAAGCCGTGGTGCCATAGTTGCAAAGCTCGTCACACTGGGCAGTGTACACCCCAAACACGGAGATGTTTGAGGTGTGGTTAGACAGGTCATGATATCGGTGCATGTAAGTTCAACACATTTGTCTGCTGGAACTGTAAAGAAGAGGGACACAGGGCTGGTACGTGTCCTAAGTTGAAGACTGCGGGGACTGGGGCAGGGGTAAATATCACCGGGGGATCGTCTTCTGCAGGTCAGAAGAGAAAGATTGTACCTTCTGCTGAAGGTAGGGCATTTAAGTTAACTGCCAAGGAAGCTACTGGCAGTGATGATGTAATCACCGGTATGTTCATAGTTAACTCTATGCCTGCACGTGTTTTGTTTGATTCTGGTGCAAATAGGTCATTTATTTCTATGACTTTGTGTGACAAGTTGAAATTACCTGTTTCTGTGAATACTACTCCTTTAGAAGTAGAAGTAGCTGATGGTAATGTAGTACCTGTAATCACTTCTGTGACTGGAGTTCAGATTAGTATTGATGGTACTAGTTTCCCTGTAGATTTTTTGGTGATGCCTATACCTGGATTTGATTTAGTATTAGGTATGGATTGGTTGAGTCACCATAGGGCTAGTATCCAATGTCATAAGAAACTGATAACTATTCCTCTGGCTGACGGTTCGCATGTCGTGGCTCGTGGGGATAGATCTTCATTTTCTCTACCGATTATCTCGTATATGAAGGCTAGAAAATCTTTAGCCAAAGGGTGTGCGTCGTATCTGGCTTATGCTATTGATGTGAAGAAAGAGAAGTGACCGGTTACCGATGTTCGTGTGGTTTTTGAGTATCCGGAGGTATTTCCCGATGATATGCCAGGATTACCGCCTGTTCGTGATGTTGAATATAAGATTGACCAAATACCTGGTAGTACGCCTATTGCGAAAGCTCCGTACAGATTAGCTCCTTCAGAAATCAGAGAGATGATGACTCAGATACAGGAACTGTTAGACAAGGGGTTTATTCGTCCAAGCTCTTCGCCTTGGGGTGCACCAGTGTTGTTTGTTAAAAAGAAAGACGGGACTCTGCGTATGTGTATTGATTACAGAGATCTGAATAAGAGAACTGTCAAGAATAAGTATCCATTGCCAAGGATAGATGATTTGTTCGATCAACTTCAGGGAGCTTCGTACTTCTCGAAGATTGATTTGAGGTCGGGATACCATCAGGTTAGGGTGGCCGAAGAGGATATACCGAAGACAGCTTTTCGTACGCGGTATGGTCACTATGAGTTTCTTGTAATGCCGTTCGGACTGACTAACGCTCCTGCAGTGTTTATGGATCTGATGAATCGGGTGTGTCGACCATTCTTGGATAAGTTCGTCATCGTGTTTATTGACGATATTTTGGTGTATTCTAAAACGGAAGATGAGCATGATCAACATATGCGACAAGTGTTGGAGACTTTAAAGCAACACAAGCTGTATGCCAAGTTGTCCAAGTGTGAGTTCTGGTTACGTGAAGTCAAGTTTCTGGGTCATGTGATTTGTGAAGATGGTGTGAAAGTGGATCCGTCAAAGATAGAAGCTGTAATGAATTGGAATGCTCCTAAGACACCGACAGAGATCAAGAGTTTTCTTGGTTTGGCAGGTTATTACAGAAGGTTCATTAAAGACTTTTCGAAGCTTGCTGGACCATTGACTAAACTAACTAGAAAGGATATTCAGTTTCAATGGAGTGAGGCTCAGGAGAATGCTTTACAGATTTTGAAGCAACTTCTGTGTCAAGCTCCTGTTCTTGCGTTGCTAGAAGGATCTGAAGATTTTATTGTATAATGTGATGCTTCACATGCCGGGTTAGGGTGTGTACTGATGCAGAGAGGTAAAGTGATAGCTTATGCTTCCAGACAGTTGAAACCCAAGAACTATCCTACTCATGATCTGGAGTTAGCAGTCGTAGTGTTTGCTCTAAAGCTGTGGAGACATTATCTGTATGGTACAAGGTGTACAATTTGCACTGATCACAAGAGTCTGCAGTATGTATTCACTCAGAAAGAACTGAACATGAGACAGCGCCGATGGTTAGAGTTAATCAAAGATTATGACTATGATATCCAGTATCACCCCGGGAAAGCTAATGTGGTTGCTGATGCACTCGGTCGGAAAGGTTCAGCAGAAACAATTAAATTTATGAGATTGGAAATTAAGTCAGATTTGATTGATCAATTGATGGCTGCACAGTTGGAAGCACTGAATACCGAGAACTTGAAAAATGAACTGATGGTTAAGAGACAGCATGAGTTGACTACTAATTCTCGTGGATTAAAGATGTACCAGAACCGTGTTTGGGTGCCGAAGATTGGTAATTTGTGGGAATTAATTTTGACTGAAGCACACAAGTCTAAGATGACTGTTCACCTGGGTAGCACCAAAATGTACCTCAGTATGAAAGCCTTCTACTAGTGGCATACTATGAAGGTTGATGTTGCACGTTTTGTGGAATCATGTCATATATGTTCACAAGTGAAAGCCGAACACCAGAAACCGTATGGAACTGTGACTCAGTTAGCAATACCCGAATGGAAGTGGGATCATATTACAATGGATTTTGTAACAAAACTTCCGAGGACTCAGAAAGGAAATGATATGATTTGGGTTGTTGTGGATAGACTAACCAAGAGTGCACACTTCCTGGCTACTGCTGAAACTGCAAATTTGGGTAAGTTGGCTAAGTTGTATATTGATGAGATAGTATCTAGACATGGAGTTCCTTTGTCTATTGTATCGGATCGGGATTCGAGATTTGTGTCAAATTTCTGGAATAGATTGCAGCAAGAATTGGGATCAAGAGTTCATTTGAGTACAGCTTACCATCCCCAGACAGATGGCCAATCAGAAAGAACGATTCAGACTTTAGAAGATATACTTCGGGCATGTGCGTTAGAGTTTGGGGGTTCTTGGGATTCGCATCTACCGCTGGTTGAGTTTGCCTACAATAATTCTTATCACTCCATTATCGGAATGCCGCCGTATGAGATGTTATATGGGCGACCGTGTAGAACTCCTACTTGTTGGTTAGAGGCAGGAGAGAAACAGTTTGATGGGCCAGATATTGTGCAGATCACAGCAGATAAAGTTGCAGTGGCTCGAGAAAAGTTGAAAGCAGCAAGAGATCGACAGAAGATGTATGCTGATCCACGTCGTCGACCAGTGACTTTTGTTGAGGGTGAAAGAGTTTATTTAAAAGTTTCTCCTTGGAAGGGCGTGATACGCTTTGGAAAACGAGGGAAGTTGGCTCCTAGATATATTGGTCTGTTCAGAATCAGAAAGATAGTAAATGATCAGACAGTGGTTTTGGATCTTCCAAATAAATTGGCAGGTATTCATGACACGTTCAATGTCGTTATCTGAAAAAGTGCAATGTTGAGGATCAGACACAGGTTTTGCCAATACAAGATCTTCGTGTAGATTCTAATAAGAGGCTGATTGAGGAACCGGTTGAGTTACTGGATAGTAAGGTAACCAAGTTGAGAAATAAACAGATACCGATGGTCTTAGTGAAGTGGAAACACAGTTTGGGTTCTGACTTGACTTGGGAAACAGAAGATGATATGAGGAGTCGTTACCCAGCTTTGTTTGAGCGCGATCAGATTCCGAGGACAGAATGTTCTTAAGGGGGGAAGATTTGTAACACCCTCCTTACCGGCCTAGTAGGATTAAGGTAATTAAGTTGAATTACCTTATGTTAGTGGTTAATTAATTGTTTTGTGTGTTTAATTAATTAAATTTAATTAAATAATTGTGAGAAAATAATTAATTAATTGTGTGTTTTGTAAGTGGGTTGTGAGGTGTCGGTTTTGACACCTACACACCACCAACTTGACACCACATTCTCATTTCATGCAAAATTGAAAGGTGTTGTGTGTGTGTTGTGTGTCTACGGCCGAGAGCAACAAAGAAGAAGAAAGAATTTGACTTTGTTGATCTTATTTGTGCAAATTGATTACTGAAGTAACTTGATTCTTCATTGAGGTTAGAATTCAGAATCAATATGTTAAATGTTGATTAATTTCGGATTTATATGATTTTTATGTGAGAAATCCGATTGAATGCTTTGTTTGATGAATTGATGATTTTAGGTTGCATGTATGTTAGATTATGATGTTAGAATGATAAATATATGTTAGAATTCAATTCTAGAAACATATATGTTGTTGCATGCTTAAAATCAGATTTAAAATTGAAGTTAGAATCATTTTTGAAGCTGTCGGAATTGCTAAGTATGAATTGATCGGGATTCATGTATGAATCGATCGGATTTGGTGAAATCCGATTAAATCTATCGGAATTGGTAAAATCCGAGAAAAAACTGGATTATTGCCTTAGCTTTTTATCGGATTGTATGTTTATCGGATTTTAAGTTGATCGGATTGTTAGATTTTATCGGATTCCATGTTACTCGGATTTGATGTTTTATCGGATTGTAAGACTTGATCGGATTTGCCTTTACTCGGATTCCGATACTATGGGATTTGGAATTTTAATCCGAATTCAAGTCTATCGGATTCCATGTTTGTTCGGAATTGTCCTTTATCGGATTTGAGATGACCGGATTTCATGTTTTATCGGATTTGAGATGACCGGATTTCATGTTAATCGGATTTGAACCTATCGGATTTGATCTTATCGGATTTGGACACAATCGGAATTCAAACCATACCTATGCTCGGATTTGGTGAATCTTGTGTTATGAAAGATCAACTCTTGGATGATTTGAAGATAAACATGAACTTGTTGCCTTGGCTTATGAAAGGAATGTTTGAATTACCTAAGCTAAGGAGTTGGATGAATTCACTGAATTACAGGAAGTAAAGAGTAATAGTGAATTGTGGTATATTGTCTGTATATACATGAGTTGATATGTACTTGTGATTGTATGTACATATATGTTTGAAATTAGTATTATGCTTATTGTATGTTTATTAAGCAAATACTGACTGTTAGCTGTTTGTTCAGGTGGAGACAAGACTCAGTAGTTGAGAATAGACTGAGTTACCTGAACTGTTGAAGATATCGGTGAGTGGATATATATCTTGGATGTATGAGATATATCACCTGATTGTTTGCTCTTTTCTGTGTATATACATGACGTGTTGTGAGATCAGCTTGGCGGTTGTTATTCAGCCGGGCCTATGTTTGGAGATATACAGTATTAGTAATTGTCTTGATAGCATTTGTTGTAATCAAGAAGTGCTATTATTGTTGTCTGTTGTAACTTGGCTATCGGTAGACCTTTGCTTTGGCCGACATTGGTTGAAGGTCCCGCTAGACCGCCGGTTCTCTTGTTTGTTTGAGCATTGTTTGTTTGGACTTTATGCCTTATATGTTTATGGTATCTATTCTCTCACTTAGCTTTGTGCTAATTCCCCACTGTTGAAATCTTTTACAGGATATACCTGGTATGTGGATATGGTTGAAGCTGGAATTATGGACTGATCATACTCTGATATTAGATGTTCTGTTTAGAGCATGTTTTGTATTTAACACCGTGGTTGTATTTTGTATAGTTAAAACCAGCAAAGTTGTATTTACATTATATATATATATATATATATATATATATATATATTATATATATATATATATATATATATATATATATATATATATATATATATATATATATATATATATGTAATTATGTTGTTAGCTTCCGCGTGTATAGTAAAGATGTGTTTTAGAAAATACGGTGTTACAGTAAAGGAGTAAAGGAACCGTGTGTACCTGTTTCGTATTCAAAATGACTTTCGCTATGACCTTCAATCAGCGATTCAAGTTTGTGGAAGTGAAAAATCCTCAAGAAAACAAAATAATCATGTTACGTGTTGTCATACCAGAGAAGCATTCTCAGGAATTAGAAATGAAAAAAAGGTCTAAGAGAAACTAATGTGGATTCTTGAATCTTGAATCGTTGAAGAAGAAGAAAACGTCCAGCGGAGAGAATTCTTCCGGAGAAAGAAACGCGAAAATGAGCGAGGGAATAGGAAAATCTTGACTTAGTTGGGCCCGAATAAAAAGAAAACCCGCGTGAAAGCCAAATCGGATATTGCTAAAATTGTTTTTCAAAATCGAGTAATTTTGTAATTAAGGGTTTTGATTGGTTAATTGAAGACTGATTAATGGTTAATTTTGGAAATTTGGTAAGCCTCTTATATATAGATATAGATAGATTTATGATTGCTTTTATTTTTCTATTAATTTGTGAAAGATATATCGATTTGCTCTTCTACTCCGATGGTAAAGTTCTTATGTAGTGTTTGGTATACTGGAATGAGAGAAGAAATGGAAGAACTCAATCTTGCGTAATTGAAAAAACAAGTTTGTTTATCACAAATGAATGGAATGACCCATACACAAGTAATGTGATTCCTTCCATTTCATTCCACCATGGAATGAACTTTTTAATTAATCTAATTTTTTAAAGTTTCTTTTACTAACATTAATAAATATTTTCTAGATATTTATAAAATTCGTTAAAAAAGATATTTTCTATAATGTTCTTAACTAAGTTTTTTTACTTTTTTATGATTAATCTTTCTATATAATAAGTTACTGATTTACATACTTTTATTAAACTATTAACTAGTTAAAAGGAAATACCTTCAGAAATGAGTATATAAAATATGAAAATTTGATAAACAAAGTAGCGTTTTCAATAAAAATATATAAATAAAAAATATTTTATCTTTTTTAAATGGTCGTATATAAAGATCATTTTAATAAAAAATATTCATTTTTTAAATGTCGTATTAATGATAATCTCGTAGTTTTAAATTTTATCAATATTTTTAAGACGTGTAAAGTGTATTTAAAATAAATTTTTATATATGAAATTACTTAATTTAAATTATGTTTATTTTTTTAATACAAAGCATTTTGGTCATTGTTTATTTATTTTATTACGTTTCAATGTTTATTCCTCTTACCAAGAATACTACATTAATAATTCATTATATTCCGAGAAAGCAACCAAACATGTGGATGGAATGGTAATGAACTATTTCATTCCTTTGTCTATTCCATTCATTTTTTATTCCTTTCCGTCTAACCAAACATACCCTTAGCTTTTTAAAGAATAAGTACTCTTTTATTATATTTTACTATTACTATATTAGATGTTAGTATCTTACATAAGTTATTTTTAATAGATAGTAAATATTAATAAAGCGATACTAAATAATTATAAAATATGAATATTGAGAGATTTAAAAAATGTTGATATACGTCGTTAACATTCAGACCAGTGCTGATCGTGTCTAGGACCGGTCCTGGGCTAAAAAATTCTAGGAGTCCACTTGTGAAAATTGAAGCCTATATATATATATATATATATATATATATATATATATATATATATATATATATATATATATATATATATATATATATATATATATGTACGCCCGGCCCAAAAAAGAAAATACTTCTACCTGTAACCGTGATAGGCCCAAACACAAGGGATGTCAAAATCGCAATTGCGTTTACGGCGGAAGAGAACAGTCGAGAAAGCTAAGGTTTCAGAGTGAGACTGATGAACTGATTAAATGCGAAGGTGGGTCAAAGACCTGCGTGTTTTGTCTATCCAGGTTAAATGACCCATTTAAAAGTAAAATGTCGAGCACTGCTAAAAAAAGTCAAAATTAATTTTTAGGTTAAAATGGGAGAAATAAAGTATTTCTATTGGTTAATTGAAATTTACTTAAGGAAACTAGAATTACTAAGTGACACATAAATTAGGGGTGTTCACGGATGGTTAACCAAGCATATGGTTAACCGAACACCGGTTAACCGAAATATCGTTTAGTCACTTTCGTGACCCTAAACTTAAACCCAAAAGGCCGGTTAACCGATAATCGGTTAACCGGTTTTTCCGTTTAACCAATAATCATTTTTAACTACTAAATATATTTCTAAAAAAAGGGTTCAAATATTAATATTCATATCTCAACTTGAACAAGGCTTAAATGAGAAATTCATAAAACATTACGAAAGTTGTTATTTATATGTATCAACTAATTATTACATAAGAAACTATTTTGAATAAAAACGTGACTAAGATAAAGTGAAAGTAAAAAAATACATAGTAAACGATAAAATTTATAAATCTAGCTCGTAAACTTAAATAATGCATATATCTACTAATAACTATATTGAAAAAGGAAATGTAGATATTAACTTTCAATAACAATTTGTTATGGGTAGACAAGTATTTGTATCTAAATACTGGTTAAGTTTTCAGTTTTACGGTTAACCGTCCATCTCTAATAAATAAAACTAAAAAAAAACAAAGAAATAAAACCGGAAGACCCTCGCCATCAAACGTACTTAAATGTATTGCCTCTTGTAGAGCTGCTTTCTTCTTTTTCATATTGAAACACGTTTTGCAGGGCTTGCTACCGGCCAAACGAGACTCTCAACATAAGGAATGATTTTGGTTATTTGGTTAACTACTGTGGAAAAGCCTTTTATCATAGTCTTTCTCTTAAATACTTTAACCTCAGCTGTATCTAGATCATAGAGAGCTAGATCATCATCACATAATGCACCAATGAAATGGTTACTTAATGTGAATCCAAGCGGATTGAACATACCAATAAACCGTTGCTTTAAGACATGTTGTTTCACCCACGATTTAGCCACCCCATACGTATCCATCACCCACACATCCCAATCGCCATCTCCTTTTATACTGTATGAAATCACACAAAGCTTTTGGGACAAAACTCCCACATGATTGAATGTGTCAAATTGTATAGACTCTGGAAGTGATATCTCAGTAAAAGTTTCAACACCCAAATCAAATGCTACTATTGTTTCTTGTTTCCCAGCGTCGCCAATCCAATGAAGACGGCCGTCATGTCCATCTACAACAACTTTACTCTCTTTGGAAATATATTTAATGTGAGACGGAAATCTTACGCTAATAAACTCCCATGAGCCCTTTTTTATACTATACACCTCCACTAGCAGGGACTCTGTAACTATATCACTATTTGCACCTAGACGAAATGTACTCTTAAAAACTTTGTAATCATCATTCTTGGGATCATAGCCAAACCGCAAAAAAAAATCGTAGTGGAGTGGGTCATGGGGGATAGTAAACGGTGGGATATCTATTAAGGCAGAGAGAGAAGGGTTCCAAATGTAAATGCCATATTCACCACCTTTGTAGTCATAAAAGCATATCAATCCATTCACTGAACCAATAACTTCTTTGAATCTCTTCTGTTTATTAGTATCAAGAGGAGGGGGTTTGATGACGTCAGTAAGTTGGATATGGGGACATCGAATGGAATACGCTGTGAATTTCAATGGTCCATCGACGAATACAAGAAATATTTCAGAGTGGTTGTGGATTGAATGATGAAGATGGGATTTTATAAAGGAGGGGTGAGATATCAAAGCGTTCCAGGATTTACAGAGGGACTTCATTTGAGCAAGCAATTTGGCTGGTAACCGCAAGAATATGTTGCATAAAACATCATCAGGTAGGTAACGCTTTTCCAAAGTCACTATCTGCATTTTCTTGGTAGGCGGTGTTGACATTTTTTTGTACGAATATATTAACCTGCCATGGATCATTAAAATAATCTATTACTTTCTCAACTTGCCTGGACTTCATCAAGACTTGAAGATAGACTCTTATTTCATCAACTCAATTATTTGTTACCTTACTACCCTACACGGTTTAAAGTACTAATATTGCAGATTCAAGAAATTAGGTTGTAGTGACAGTGTGAGAGAGTTTAGTAGCTTAAAATACACACACACACACACACAAAACAAACAGCAGTAAAAACTGCATCAAACAGCAGGAACACCAAAGAACCCTTTTAAACCTCACAATTTGAAGATATTATTCAAATTTTCAACCACATTATGATTTTATCGTAAGATAACATATTAAAAATCACAAATTTAGGATGTAGAAGTAAACTTAGGAAGTTAGGGTTAGTCGCCAAACCTTTGAACAACAAACAATGGAGCGGAAGTTACATTTAAATAATTTTTAGTTGTATGTAATACAAATAGGCCCTAAACGTACAATGTATTAATACTTTCTACAAACTCTATAAAAACTCATACTCTCATAAACTCTAATTGAAGGTGCTTACATTAACAATTTAAAATTTATAAACTAAAATCGTTTCTTTTGTTGCTGAATGTTTATAAATATCTGATTTTTGTTCTCGAAGCCTCGATTGAATCAGTGAACCACGAGATAATAGTTTCACGGAGTGTGAACATCGACCAAACGAATATTTGCAAAACCCAATGAAATTTCATCTACCTAAACCATAATAAGTTAGGAATCTTACCTCGATTTATTTAGAAGCTTCAACCTTGAATATCCAAGCAAAGCACCAAAGATTTGATCAACAAATCTCGCCTCTTCTTCTTTTGTCGACAATGAGAATAATAGTTTAAGGGTTCAAACCTTGGCAACGGTGTTTAATCTTAACTTGATGTTACTAACGTACTAACAACTAACTTTGTTGTACCAGTTCACCCCTTTTATAGTTTCTCACAAGATTCCCGATTGACCAAACACCTCCCTCTAAGTTTCCTTCATTTAATTTTGCCACTAATTACTATCGAATAAAAAACTTTTAATATATCTATTTTTCTCAATTATGTTCTAAGTATTATATAATATAAATTTATGATTGCTTTTATTTTTCTATTAATTTGTGAAACATAAATTGATCTGCTCTTCTACGTTCTGGCTTTTTAAAAAGAATAAGTATTCTATTATTATATATTACTGAGAAATGTTCAATATAGTCTATACTTATTGCATAATTTTGAGAGACTAATCTTAGCTTTTGGTTCAGACTCATCAATGGTCCAGATTGAATTTTAAAACTTTGGGCGGAGTGACATTTTCGTAATTAACATGTAATGATTTTACCATTACATGTGATTGTATAATGAATCACATGTGATTTTATATTGAATCACATGTAATTAAATATTAAAATTTAAAACTATGTTTTTTATATGGACTATATTGAACACAACTCATATTTTACTATACTATATTAGATTTTCATATTCGTATTATAATAAGTTACTTTTAAAAAATAAAATTATTAAATATTAATAAAGCGATACTAAATAATTATAAAAAAAATTGAGAGTTTTAGAACATGTTATATACGGCGTTAACATCCAGAGAATCAGAGAGCATGTCCAGGGCCGGCCATGGGCCTAAAAATTCTAGAGGCCCACTTGTAACCGTGAGAGGCCCAAACACAGGGGAAGAAGGAAAGACGGAGAGGCAACTGGCAGTCAAGTTTGCTTCTTGTGTTTATGTGTGTATTTGAAAATATTGGAATTGGAAAAGTGTTAAAGACGTCTTAAAAGAAGGAAAAGAAATACCGATAGGTCTTTCACTCTCTCATTCGATTGATTCATCTCTTATTATATAGTAAACGAAGGGCTCTCGACTCTCAATCCTCATCCTCATACGCATAAAGCAATCGCTGGAATCAAGCATGTAGGATTGTAGGGATTTACAGGGTACAACAAATACAGCATATTATAAAAACAGTAAATCTCATCCCAAAATCACAACTGGATCAGGTAGGGAAACAAAACAATAAATCAAGATTATAACAGATAAAATATATGTGTCTAACAGTATTAAAAAGAATAAGAAAGTATACCCTGAACTGTTATAAGGGATACACAGCTACTGCACCCGTGAACCTGGCTGCTAGACCGCCAAAAAGCAATACCCGAGAATAAACGATTCCCGTATGTGTGTTCACCAAAAACCGCCACTGGTTTGGTGTGTATCTCGGTCGCCACCGAGATGGCCTCACCGCAAAGGGAGGTCGGCCGTAGGTGGTGTCGCTGAGGAGAAAGGGAGCCACTGCAGGGCTGTCGTGTACCACCGGTTACTGCCGCTAGGGCTGCCGTCGACAACCTTTATGGTGGTGATGGTGGTTCGGCCGAATGAGAGCAAAGGGGGGGAGAGAGAGAGAGAGAGAAAGAGAGAGAGAGAGAGAGAGGTTCTTTTGTTTTGTCTTAGTTGCTTAGGCTTAGGATTAGGTTAAATAAAGGTTTAATCCCCTTTAAATAGATAATTCCTTGGATTAAAGCCTTTGGACCTTAAAGTCCGGTCCGTGATCAAATACATTGATCAAACGACAAAACAAACCCTCTAGTTTGGTTTTATTAATTAATAAACTATTAATTAATATATATCCAACCAAAACTTAATTATATTAAATATTTAAGTGATATTTAATATTCCCTTTCAATAATAAATATCAATTTATTATTTTCTCTTTTTCCCGATAATTAATCAACTATTAATTATCTTTCTTACATATCGTATTGTTTCTGGTTCATTAGTTAAGTGTGTAGCTGTGTGACCATTTAATGACTTATAGTGTTCATGGATGTGATGACACGTGTACACTATCCCTGCACACAATCTATCAAAGCAAAGACAGGAATATTTATTCATTGATTCATTGAAATCGCAAGTTTAATAGAGAGATTGTTCGTCGTATCAAAAATCTGAAAGTTTTTGTAGTTCCCGCAATTGAGTTCTCCCTTATTCTCCTATCGATATCAGAATCGCATATCTTGTTAAAGTTTTGTTTTAGGGCTTCTGACTTCACAATCAAATTATCAAAATCACAAACTTGTTCGTCTTCCTAAACGATCCACAAGTCGGCTTACAAGTCTCATTCTTGTTTCGCTTGGTGAATGCCTTAAAGCCTAAAGCTTTCAGGTGAATAAACCATTCTAGTATTTGTTTTTGTGCCTAATTGCATAACTACTCTGTTATCTAATTGACTGTGATTTTATCTTTTGATTGTGTTTTGACTTTGAGTCTTTGATATATGAATTGCCCAGTTAGTTCCTTTTTGTACTTCTATGTACTTCATTATCTTTTATTTGACTGATTACAAATTCACACTACAAACAAAAGGACATTTGCTTACCAAGATTTTTTCTGACTAAAAACTAAAAGCGTCAACAAAGGTGAATTTTATACCTTTGCCTACGGAAACCAATTAGTAAGAGAAAAACTAAAAATAAAAACAATTATTCAGCATTTGCATAACCTAGTCACAGACTACGTCTCTGCCGGCCAACCACGGACATCAGCGATTCAGCGCCATCATCCTCGTCACCCTCTCGTTTCTTGTATACGCATCGTTGCCGGAGCAAGTTACCTTCTCCGTCTCAGTTTCAGCTCTACTCATAGGGTTTGCCAACTGAGGTACAATTTTTAGGTTAGAATCTTTGATTTTGATTAAATTGAGGTTTAATTTTAGATCGAGAATGGCGATTCCTGACGTAACGATTCAACATAATTGATTTTATCTTAACTTTCTAATCTTTTTTTTTGTGGCTACCTGTTAAAATTTATGAAATAGTCAATAATTATGCTTAACAAATCAATTTAGTTTGTTAAATTGATGGATTCTTATTTCATTCCAACATCAGTTTGTGTGCTTGCAATTCTTGTTAATGATGGCAAGAAAGTGCCATTACAATTGCATAAGTAATATAGATCTGATTTATGGATGAAAAAGGACGAAGGAAACACTTTTATTTAGAGGCTTAAGCATCGATTCAAATATGTACAGTGGCAATTGCTTTTGAATTTTTACATGCGAAAATATGTGGTAAGCCCTGCCTCCAGGCGTGTAACTGAGTTAGTTAAGGGTGGAGTGTAATTGCAATCTAAACCATAAATTGTAACTTAGCTGGTTAAGACGCTGGTATATGTAATGTCAATGTTCAGTTAATTGATCTTTTATAACCATATTTTGTGCAGACTTTTAAGAGAAGAATTGGTAGACGCGACAAGCATGGTCGTGGCAATGTGAAGTTCTTTCGTTTGATCTAATTGCGGTAAATGTTGTCTCTAGGTTTAATCATCCACTCGCTTTTATTTTTATGTAGCCTCTTATGCTTATTTTGTATGTAATTAGTGAGATTGAGGTTATTTGAAGATGGAAAAGAGGTTAGTTTGTTTAAACGGTTTAAGTTATTTTTGAACAAACATCAATTGAGAGTTATTTTGTTTTTGCCCATTGAAAATTCTTGGCAAGCCCGACTCCAAGCTGAACCAAATGATCTGTTTGATTTTTTATCTTAAATAACAGTGAGCAGTTGCTTGTCAGAATCTTTTCCTTGATGTGTGATTCCAACATGGTTAGTGCCTAATATGCAATTGTATGTTTACTTATCTGCTTCAACTTTCCTGAATTTGGTGACTCCTTGAAATGTTTGACTTCTGTTTCAGTAATATGGTGGCTAATAACTTAAGATTGGACAACACAAACATAAGGTAATCATTTAAATATCGATTCTATTTGGTATGTTCAACAAAAATAACTTGATTTTATTATGTAAAAAGGTCATGGAAGAAACAAGATAAATTTTAACTACTAACAGTCACTCTAGTTGGTCAATTTTGATGGTTTAATTCATAGTTATGCCTTTAAATGTCTTTAATCTTTACTACTTTATAAAGAATTTAGCCTATTTTTTTAAGACTTTTTTAAGTTAAGTAGTACAACACATTTTGCATATATTACAATACATTAAAGCAACATTTTCAAACATTGAAGTTATGAAAATTAATTAATTGTAAGTTACAAAACAAACTAATAATTACATTAATTTCAAATTATTGTAACCAATTATTATGATTTATTGCATATTAAATTGAACTCAAATTTAGTTCAATAATTTATTGCTTTAAGGTATTGTAAGTAATCTTTTAGTATTGTACTACTTAATTAAAATAGTTTTCAAAAATTAATAAATATTTCTTTAAGGTATTAAATTTTTGTTGTGATTTAAATAATATTAAATTCAACATAAATTTTGTTAAAAAAAGATTTTTTAAAGTATATCTTGATTACTTATCTTAAATTTAGTCGTTTTAAAATGGTTGTAATATAGACAACACATATTATCGATAATCACATTCTTTTTCTTTTAATTTTACTTCAAAAGTTACATATTATCCCAAAAAACATATTTTACCCCGCCGCATCGCGCGGTTAAAACACTATATATATATAACACTGTGATAAACTGAGCCGAGGCTCTGATACCACTGTTAGGTTTTACAGGTCATAATTCATACTTAAATTGTCCTGATTCACAACCAAACTGGTTTAAACCAACTCAGAATTGTACATATATAACACAGTTATTATTCATTAAAGCGGAAATAAAACTGGCAGCATTAACTGGGGAGGGCAACATTAACTGGCAGCACTAACGGTGATGAGATCAACGGCTCAGATTTGGTCTCCCGTACTTTTTTTATTTCCTAGTCTCTTTTGAACCTCCCACTATATATATATATATATATATATATATATATATATATATATATATATATATATATATATATATATATATATATATATATATATATATGTAGCATTAACTGAGGAGGGGCAGCATTAAGTGGCAACATTAACATTTTGCAGCATCAATTCAGTCATGAAATATAACTGGCAACATTAACCGGGAAGGGCGGCATTAACTGGCAGCACTAACTGTGATGAGATCAACGACTCAGATTTGGTTTCCCGTACTTTTTTTATTTCCTGTTCTCTTTTGAACCTCCCACTATATATATATATATATAGTGTTTTACACGCGCGATGCGGCGGGCTAAAATATGTTTTTTGGGATAATATGTATATATAGAGTGTCGTTATTGTAAAAGATGTGAAAATATAAAAAGGGTAAGAGGCAATCCTAACCGTCGGATTGCCATAAAATGTCAATTTTCGTTGGTCAAAATTGATGACATGGAAGGACGGTTTAATTGAGACGTGAGGGAAAAATTAGAATAAAATGATCAATTCAGTTACCCTAATACCGAGAAATATGCTATGTGGCCTCTAGCAATCACGATTGTTTGGAAAACGAAATTCATACGATTAGTTAAATAGAAGACCGTTTTATCTGAAGGAAATTATTCATCGGAAAGAAAAGGTACGCGCACTTCATTTATGTTATTAAATTTATACAATAATATTGAAAAATGCGGAACTTCATTTATTTTAAAAATTGATGACTGCATATTAAATAATTGGTGAATTATCATATATTTCAAAATTTGAAGAATGCCCAACTTCATAATTTATTTCAAAAATTGATAATTGCGTAGTAAATAATTGATGGATTATCATATATTAAAAAATCGATGAATATATTATTTTGTTCGATTAAAATGATGAACACTGTACATATTCTTAAAACAATTTATAAGGAGACATTAAACAGAATTAAACCAATATAAAGAAACTAGAGAGTGCTCATGAAAATTAGAAAGAATATTGGAGAAAAGGATAAAAACAGGCGGGAATACTTACCAACATAATATGGATTAGTTTGACTAATTAAATTTTTTTAAATGCATCATAAACGATATAAAAAGTATAATCTACCCTTTTATAGTTTTTGCCACATGTCATCTTGTGAATGCCTCTTACACATTTTACATTAATTCACTTTTTATTTGAACCAAATTCCATATGAGTTAAATATGGGTTTGATCTATTTTAAATAAAATGGTATTTAAAAAAGATTTAACTTAATTTTACCTCATAAGTTAATGAGATAGTTTAAGAAACAAGTCACCAAAAAACTCTCTTCCCCTCTACCTGTTGCTTCGGCCGACCACAAAGGAGGAAGAAACCGGGTCGGTTTTTTTCTTGTTAGACGCACACACACACATACAAACAAACAACTTGTTTTGTTTGTGGTTGCTTGAGTAACTATGATATCATATTTTTCTTTTATATGATTAGTTTTTGAAACTGCTAGATCTTAACCCTCTTTCGGATTTTTGGGGTTAAGTTGAGTTGATCAACTTCCAGTAACAATCTTAACACTTTTAAAATTGTACAACTCAAATAGCATTATTTACAATATGTTTAAGCAATAATCTTAAACACTTTAAAATCTTAAACACTTTAAATGTTTTACAAAAAACTCTCCTGAATTTAATGACACTTTAAATGCTTTATAAAAAAATGTCAAAATTTAAATACACTTTAAACGTTTACAAAAAATTGTCCTGAATTTAATGACAGGAAAGGCGAGAGGTCGGAGGGAGCCACGGAGAGAGTACTTAAAATTTTTTAAAAACATTTATATATTATAAAATATATAATTAAAAAATATTAAAATATCTAATTCGGTTTATTCGGTTTGAAAATTCCTAAAATCGTAACCGAACCGAAAACCGTTTATGGTAATCGGTTTCGGTTTTTAAACCGAACCGAAAACCGAATTTGAAAACGGTTTCGGCTTTTTCGGTTACAGAGCGGTTCGGATTACAGTTAAAGCGGTTTATATCCGAATTTTGAACACCCCTATGTCGACAAATGAAACTATTTTACCCCGCCGCATCGCGCGGGTAAAATACTAGTCTTTATAAATACATCAGTGATTCATTTATTAGGTGCCATCTTTTCCTCATGAATGTTAAATTCATGTCGTGTGTAAAGGGCTTACATATTTACTTTAATTTGACTAGTTGCATCTCTGCAGTATTTTTCCAGGATTAGTTTGTCTTCTACAAGACTTCCTTGCAACAGAACACCCCGTCTTGTAAGTTGTTCATGATATAGTTGTAAACTCTTTGGCGAATATTTTCGAGATTAAAAAATAAAAACTAGAACCTTATGATACTTTATACAATCTTTTTAGGTTTATGTGCCTTAGATGTGCACCTAGTTTCAAGATTCAAACTAGATCAGTAGGACCTTATGATATCTTATGAAAAAATTTATAGGCAAAGAGACAAATGGAGCAAAGATTTTGACCAGTCTCACAACCATAGGTGGTGTCCTCCTTTTTAGTGGCTTCATGTTTTGTTTATGCAGGTGGACATCATCTAAAAAAGGTAGCAGCTTATATCTTGTAACAATCCAAAATCTTTTACTTGATGCAAGGAAATAAAGAAATAAGTTGCTCACATGGTTGATGCTTTTACAACAGGGTCAAAGGCCCAAAAGAATTTTCTATTTCAATAAAAGCATTTCTCTATGAGCTAAGTTTAGATATCTCAGTTATCTTAACATGGATTTGTGATTCATATGAGTCGATAGCTCCATTTGTAGGAAGGAAAACCAAGATAAAGAACATCAAGCAGGGTACTAGTACTTTTTCGAGAAAGAGACCACAAGTAGATGTTCTCATACAGGAGTCTTCACAATTACCTATATATAAATTACAACAAATAGTAGCTTCCACAGACAATGGGGCAGTTTATAAGGTATTAACAAACTTGCTTATGTTTATATTTTCCAGCCAATCTAAACAGAGCCAACATTAACTATTTAACAAATCATTTTGAAATAGGGAATGCTAGATTGACAGCAAGTAGCAGTGAAGAGGATGTCAGGTGACTTTGGGCAAGGAACTGAAGAGTTTAAGAATGAAATAATGTTGATATCCAAGCTCCAACACAGGAATCTAGTTAAACTATTCGTAGAAGATGAAGTGAAAGAAATGATAGGGAAATGAAAGGGAAATGAAAGAGAAATGAGCAGATGAAGCTAAAGAAATGAGAGAAAGGCAAGAAGTTATCGTTCGGTTTATGTCAGTTGTGAAGGAGCAACTACCTAATGTAAACGTTTCTCACGTCTTTGATCACTTAAAAACAGAGGTAATACTATATGCATCGATTATCAATGTTTAAAGATATGATTGTGTTTGATTGCATAATATTATTTTTTAATTTCTAAATGATTTCAGGTTGCTAATGATTCATGTAGTGCCTATGAACACCGTCCTAATGTAAATCCAACCTCATCTCATGCAAGTCGAAATCATATTTTTGGTAATTTTCCATCTTAACTCATTAGTTATTGCAATTGATATATATCTTAACACATATATTTTAATTAATGTTATAATAGACCAAAGAAGCAAAGCAAACGGTAAATAGCTGTTAAATTGGGAGATCTTTCTAGAGGTATGCATTCTTCCCCTACACGAGTTAACACTTAGGTTTCTTAGGGCTAATTTGATCCAAATCTTAGTTCACTCTTTTGCTGATTCAAAGAAAATTACAATTACGATTAAATATTCGGTCTTCTTAATCATGGACATATTGTGTTCTTTATGTTCAATCCAACACTTGTAGGTAGCAGTTGCTAAACCAATCACTTACGAGTGCCTCGATTCATTGTAAGTTTTGTTGCTCAGTTCTAGATTTTATTGTTTAAATAGTCTGCTTAGTTTTGCTTTGTTATAGAAATGGTTTGAGTCATGGCAGGTTCGGGTTAAAACGGGTAACTGCAGTTGAAAGATTGATCTTAGTCTTATAGAAGTAAAACTTCGTAATTCTATTTATTAGAACCCATTAGCAATTAAAAAGTTTGTATTAACTTAAAGTTTTTGTTTTTCAGGTTATATGTGGAGTATTAAAGACATTCATCTCTAGCTATGGTGTCTTTACTATAAACATTTATTTAGAATTTCTAGAAAATATGGTCTAGATACTAAATAGATTTTGCACTAGATATATGTTGTTTTTATTCATTTTAAATATAAACTTAGTAATGATGTAGATGAGAAATTTGGTTTACCTTTTTATGTATGACTTTTGGAAGATGTTTTTATCTAATTTGAGCTAAATAATTAAATATTCTTGTAATAAAAGAATCATCAACTGAAAATTCCAGATTGATCTAGAAGTGTAGTGACTGAACATTTCAGTCACAAAAATTCGTTTTCTGACATAAAGAAGCATAGGTAGAAGTCTCAACATTATTGGATGTAAACACCTTTACTGACGGTATTGCTTCAGTTAGTAAAGGTTTTGCACTTTTACTGACGGTTTATTTATGTCATAATAGACTTTTAGCTATTGCTTCACTTGTGACGCTTTTTTAATGCGGAGGGAGCCAAAACACTGACGAAACGTAGACTTTTACTGACACTTATTTTCAGTCAGTAAATGGCATATAGTTAGTAGTGTCACTACAACAAATTCATATTACAAAATTTAGCAAAGCTTCTAAAACCTAAAAGACTTTAACCCTAAAAAACCCACAAAACCTTTGCTATCTATCCCACATAAATCACTGTAGCTAATGAATCATTTGGAAAAATAACAAAAGACAATAATAAAGAACTCTTAATGCACAACTTTTACTCCATTAACCATTGTGTAAGTGTTACCATATTTCCTTTCAAAGAAAGATATTTGAAGCCTTACTGTTGTCCTTCCTTGTCTAAAGAAAAAACTCACAATTAAATTGGCTTACTATCTCAACCTTTTGGCAATTCTTGTACCTGTAGTAACAAAAGGAAGATGAAATTTGCTTGAAGTTGTTTGTCTTACATCATTTTTACTAAAATATATTTATAGGCAGCCAAAAAGGCAAGAGAAGAGGAAATTGAAGTTAAAAGAAAAAAAAATCTCTAGAGAGTCAATGGATAAATTAATTAATAAAACAAGTTCTTCTAATCTTTCGACTAAGAACGGACGTCGACGTGAATGACAATGAATTTAACACTAATATGGACATATGAAGATAATTCTAATATAGATAAGAATGAGTAAAAAAAAGTTTCTTCCTAGGGGCTCTTTTTTAAGTTTACGCCAAGTGTCCAAAAATTGATTGGATCGGCCGTGATCGTTTTGATGCGAGGTTAAGGGTAGACGTGAAAGAATAAAGTGAAATTGTGATATGAAGTGTAACGCCCGTTTTTTTTTAAATTTGTGCAACATAAATTTTCATAATATATAAGCATTTAAAGATTTATATTTTCATGAAAAGGGCTATAATTGGCTCTCACATTCTATAAAACAGATATCTCATATGTTGCACAAAACTCTGTATCTCATATTCTTGTTAAATCATGTCATTAAAAAATATTAAAATAATTTTTAATTGACTGCTCAGTCTATTACATACACATCTGCCACATAGGACATCGTATTGCACTCAACTTATTTTTTTATTATTACTTTATTTTTAAAAATTGTCACCCAGGCTAGTCTTTACATATATATATATATATATATATATATATATATATAGAGAGAGAGAGAGAGAGAGGACGGTTCAAACGAAAACTGTTTTTCATACGAGAACTGCGAGAACCAATCTCCACCGTTCCTTAAATATGGAAAGTTCATGGATGGAGAGCATGGAGGGGATCAAGTGTGGCAGGGTGCATGTGAGGAATTCATGGGTGGACAATGACATTAAAGGAGGGGAATTGGACGGCTCAGATTGGTTCTCGCAGTTCTCGTTTGAACTTTTGCCTATATATATATATATATATATATGTGTGTGTGTGTGTGTGTATGTATGTATATATATAGGGTATGGTTATATGTAGAATCATGATTAACCATAGAACTCATAGATACTTTATGGTAATGACATGAGACAATTTTAAAAAAGCTAAAATATGAGAAGCAATCAAAAATGAAAACTCCCTTGCCCTCACAAAACCCCCTAGACTCGTTTTTTTAATACTCATCACATCGTTAAGTAACCATATATTCATCATATTTAAGAATTTTTACAAGAACATTATACCAATCGATTCAGTTTTTCGTTCTCTTTAATTCAAGACTAGACTTGATATATTTCTAAATTTTTTTCTAAAATGTAGGTGGTCTCGAAAATGCAAACAGTTTGACGAATATGCAAATGCTTCAAAATGAAAAAAAGAACATATCTAGAAGAGAAACAGATGAGACGATAATCAAAATGCAATTTCACCAAAATCTACATGTTAATTAATACTTATGCATTTAAAAAACTCTATATGAAAGAAGTATACAAGCATTTTCATATAAAAAAATGCTAGCAGAAATATTTTCACATAAAAAATACAATCAACAATAATTAAAAATACAAATAATAGCATTTTCACATAAAAAATACAAACAATAACGATCTAAATTGCAAACAACATTTTCGCATAAAAAATGCAATGTAGAATGCAAATAACAACATGTTCACATAAAAACTGCAAGTAACCCAGATAAAAATGATATAGCATTTTGGTCATCATTTTTATCAAAATAACAAATGAAAATACAATGAGTAAGATGGATCTCATGATTTCAAATCTGTACTTTTACATGTCCCACTTTTTTCAAATCAAACACCTTCTTCAACCATGTGGTTTCTTTTTAAATACAAACAAATGAAAATGATGATCAACATGGGATGAAGATGATAACCAAAATACAACCCAAATAAATATGATAACTAAAATGCTACATCATTTTCATCTGCGGTGCAATTTTGTTATCATCTTCATCTAGGCTGCATTTTCGTTTTATATAACAGATATAAGATGAAATCTTCAACTTAAAATGCATATTGAATTTCATCTGGGTTGCATATTCGTTATCATCTCATTTAGGTTGCATTTAAAAAATAGAAATTTCTGAAATATGGAAAGAGTGGTCTGTATTTAAAGAGGATTAAAAAAACTTGTAGATTGATATAACTTTTGTTGCTTGAATTTTCAAACTTAATTAGTTATGACAAATTAAAATTTTGAGGGTAATGTTTTTTGAGGAGAAAATTAATGTTTTTTCCAGTTTTGCTCATCTTTATAGATTACTTGGTTTTAAACCCGTGTAAACATGGGCTTGTATCCATAATATTGTTTAAATGTATTTAGATTTTAATTGTTTTTAATAACAAATAGAAAAGAAGGTTTGTGTAGAATATAACATGTTCGCTCTAAGTAAAGACATATGAAATTGATTACTTTTGGTTTGAAGTATGTATTTTGTTTATTGGGATATCCAATAGATATAAAGTATTTACGGAAATATCATGCACTATCATACAAATATATTAATAGTTATAACTTAAAACTAATTATACTACCAAAATATATTCTAAAGTCGCTAATGTTTGCTATATACGGTGGTCATTGTAGTTTGTTTGTAGATTTTTATAAAAGAAGATCGCCCAAAATAATCACAGATACTTACAACTATGCCATGAGCTTCAAGCTAATGTAACCAAGAATACGACTTCATGATAACTTTGTAAAACATTCATATCAATGGTAAAAGACAACTTACTACATCGTTTGAACTTTAAAGCTTGTTGGAAATCCCTCCAACGTGAACCACATAACACTATGTGGTCATCTGCCTTTTCCGGTTGGATCTTTTGTAAACAGTTAGCTTCATTTCGATCTGCACTTATCCAACCATGATTAATGCCTTCTGAAATCTCATGAGATCATATCTTCTTGCATACTCGGCGGGAATTATCTGTATATTGATTTAGCAGTATGTAAGGATAGATTTATTTCACTATTAAAAGTGATAGGTTAGTAAGATTAAAAAGGAAATGGTTGTTAGTTTACTCTTACTAGTATGCGGTTTTCTAGAGATGTCGCATCAACTTTCGTTTTAAATACACGAGCATCAGTTATAGTGGTTGTTATTGACTTACTTGCAGAAGAGAAGTTAAGTAGGTGGAAACATTATCAAATCTATGAATAACACAAGCCAAAGCTTAATTAGTAGGTAAAAAAGGATTTCTACTTTTTGTTATTTTTTTCACTATTACTTGATGTGCTTAATTGTGTTATTGAATGATTAAGTAATATCTAAATTTAAATCTTTGTTTAGATATGAGAGAAGTAGTCATTTTCTAGAGTTTAGTAAGAACAATAAATTACCTTCTTCTTCAACATAAATGGTTTTTTTGTGTGTAAAGATTTTCGTAGCAATGGTTGCGTCTGGATCGACAGAATTATTAAGTTAGAAATGAAAATTTGTGTGCTTATAATGAAAATTTCTAAACCACATAGGGTTTAGGGCCGTGGCCCTCCCCAAATTTTGTGTGCTTATAATGAAAATTTGCATTAGTTATTAATAGAAAATATATGTACGATTATTTTGACCCCTGTACAAATTAGGAGAACATAGTAACCAAAGTTAGAAATGATAATACTAAAAACAAAAGATAAATGGATTTAGAAACCGAAATAGAATGGAGAAGAATCATAGGGTTACACACAAGTAATCGAGCATCTTCCACGCCACACTTGAAGAACAGTAGCCGCCTAGCCGGAAAACATTCTGTCCACACACATCCGTGACCTGACCCACACCGGAAAATCAAGAACAATTCCATTTTCTGCTCGTCGTCGATTGTCAGAAAATTCAAGAACACCACCGCCCGCGGAGAAAAAACCGATATGCCCACTAGTCACCGTCGTCCGCCCTCCATCGCTTGCCAGTGAATAGCTCTCATCTCTCAAGTCTCGATTGTGAGAGTGAAAAAATTAAGTGTAGAAGTACTTTGAAACTCTTGCTTCCATGTGGTATCTGGGTGGTGTTTTTAAAAGAAACAAGAGGGTAATTAATGGTTGTGGCTTTTTAATGTGAATAGGTGAAAGTCCCTAGGTGAAATTTATAGTGTAAACTTTTCTTTACTTTGCCTTGAATTTGATTAATGCTTTACTTTACTACAAGTACAGTTTATTATGTAGTTTACTACAGTCACTACAAAAAAAAGGCTTTTTGCGGCGTCAAAATTCGCCGCTAAAACTCCAAATGTCGCCGCGATAGGTTTTTAGCGGCGACATGTCGCCGCAAAAAAGTCGCCGCTAAAGCTTCGTACCCAAAAGTTTTTTGCAACGACAGGTTTGACTTTTTGCGACGACACACAACGGACCCATCAAGTGCCACGTGGACCATTATTTGCGGCGACATTATCTTTTTTGCGGCGACAATTTTAATTTATTTTAAAAAATAAAATATAACTTTTAGCGATGACGTATGATGATTTTGCGGCGACAGTTTATTTAAATTAATTAAATTTTAAATTATATTTAATCCTTTTTTGCGGCGACATGTCGCCGCTAAAAGTCTAAAATTATTTTTTCAGCATTTTGCTGTATTTTGCGTTTTCCACCCATTTTAAACCGGACAATTACAAAAACCTGCTGTTTCAGAACTCAAAACAACTGTAACACGATATTTTAAGCTATATAAAACAAACATATATACATACCAATCAATAGTTTCAAAGTTAACATAAACGTTTTTAGACAATCACAACGTCGCCTAACAAACTAACAGACTAATCCTCATGGTCTCTAGACGCTTCATCACGAGAAGCCAAATCAGTGCTTGGTTCATGCCGGGAAGTTGAGGGAATATCGACATTTATACCTGCCGCACGTAATGCTTCAAATATTGCTTGTGTACGTTGAGAATTAGTATGCATCTCCTCCCGGACCTGCTGGATATCAGAAGAATGAGACGCAAGCATGACATCTACCTCGGCTTGTGTATATAATCTCCCTGTAGGCTGGGATTGTGCGGTAGATTGTGCAGCAGATACGGATGAAGAACTTAATGTTCTTCCCATTCCACGAACATGTCCTCGGCGTTCACCCAACACCGCCTTCAAGATTTCTTCTTCACTCAACGGATTTTGGCTCCCGACTTGACCATCTCTCAAGAAAACCATACGGCGCTGTGTATAAATAAGATATAAAAACAATTAAAATCATATTATATATATATATATATATATATATATATATATATTTAAACACATAAGTTTCATGAAGTATAAATAATTACTTACATAATTTTCTTGAAGAGACTAGGATGTAAAGACGCCATTGCGTGAATGGTTTAACATGTACTGTTCAATCAAGCTAGGGGGTTCTAGCGTTTCCGGGTCACGCTATAAACAAATTTAATAAGTATATATTTAATAACGATTAATATATAGACTTAAAGATAAATACTATGTCAAAATTAAGATTTAAAGATAAATAGACTTACGTTCTCGAATCGATACTGACAGTATGATCTTCGACCATGCAAGCTTTGATTTACTTGTTGTGCTCTTACTTGTGTGTTCGCTATTGACCGTTGAACGGTCTTTACCCCACAATAATAGTCAATGTACAAACCCCACTCACTCAGTTCCATGTTAGGAGGAGGATCTTGACGCAGTCGTTGACCCTGCGAGACCCCCCTCTTCTCTCAAACCATTTAAGCTTAAACTTGTATTTTTGGTCTCTGTACATCTCAGCACACATCTTATCCATTCCCGTCAAGATCGACGAACGGTGTGGAGTGTCATAATGGTGCCTCAAATCAAAGTAAGTCTGTAAATTATACGAAAAAGTTAGTTTATTGTATATTTTTTACAAATATACAATATATAAAAAAAAACTTAAGTGAAACCTCAAGGCCCGGTACGATCGCTGCCTTCAATTCTACGGGGACTTTTTCCCATAACGGAAAGTAATATGGGATGTCGTCTCTCACCAAGGTCCCCGCTTAACTCGTAAAGTAATCGACATTAACCCCGACCGGTCTCCAAATTTTGTTACATCTAATATCATCAAACTCGATTGGAAGTGGTCGTTTCTAGTTCCTCTTCCACGCCTTTCTCATTTCTACATTTTGGGCTACTCCACGCCCTTTCTTGCTGCCTACGATTTCAAGAAAATAAGTTAAGAATACACGTAATTAAATTAACCTATAAAAAACATTTCAAAGTTATATAATACTATCACCGCCACAAGCACGAGAAGAAGGTTGTCAGTTACCATGCGGTGGATCACCACCACAATCACCACCATGGCCGCGAGCTACAGCTGCCATCTGAAAAAAAATACAAATATACAAACAAGCCCATGAAAGTAGCATTAATGTTAGTTTACAAATAACCATTATATAAATCAAAAAACCTGCTAAAAATAACAATTCAAAGTAGTATCTTTTTACAAATACCAATTACTACTTTAGATTAATCAGATTCATCACTACTATAATTATGTGGTTCACATTCATGTTCAGAATCAGAATCTTCATTATCATAGTCGTCAATGTCATCATCACTATCATCAACAATATTAGCATGTTCGGGTAAATGAACACGTTCAACTTCTGTTGGTTGACCTATACTCAAACTCGTATAAGTCAAATGATCCAAATCAGCAGACAATGATAGATCTGATGAATTGTTGTCATGTTTAACATCTTCGTCGCCTTCAGTAATGATATCCCGGTCCCAGATCTTCCTATGATTTACCTCATGAATGACCTTCCAATATCGTTGGCTTGAATACTTTGACGGCCTTTTGACGGGTCATCAAGGTAAAAGACTTGATTTGCTTGAGTTGCAAGAATGTATTGGTCTTCTACATACCATTCAGTCTGAGTAGAAATACTAGTTATGTTATTCTTAGTGACACAACGTTGTTGATTATCGGTTTTAAACCATTTACATCGAAACAGCAAAACCCTGTAATCACTAATATATGTCAGCTCCAAAATTTCTTCCAGCAGACCATAATACTTTGTTCCATCTGGTCCGGTTGTTGAAACACCACTGTTTTGAGTTGTACGGCCTAAATCTCGACTATGAACCACAAACCTCACACCATTTACAATGCACGCAGTGTAAGTGTTTGTACTATTTGGTCCGTTTGCAAGAGCAAATAACTCATCACTGCATTATTATTATACTAACAATAATTGTATATTAAATATTAAAGATTAATGATTAACACTAACATTGAAGATTAACACTAAATAAAGATTAAAGATTAACACTAACATTGAATATTAACACTAATTATAGATTAACAATTATTAACAATAAGCTAACATCATTAACACTAAATAATAATATAAGATTGATCTAATTTCTAACATTTTTAGTGTACTAACAATGATTAAAGATTAGAAGTATGTAGCACTAATCTATCATTATTGACAATAGATAATAATCAAAAGTCATCATATAAACTATTTAACATCATCATATAAAACTATTTAACACATTATTAGTATACTAACAATACTTAAACATTATAACACTAAATATAATCTAACATAATAAATTTAAATTAACAACTAGATTAATCAATAATTAACACTAGTCTAACACTAATTAACAATTAAATAACTAAAATTATTATCAAACAATAATTTTAATCAAACACTAATTAACAATAGCCTTAGATTAATAAATTATTACCACTAATTAACAATTAAATAATTTAAATTACTAATAAAAAATAATAATAATCAAAACACAAACTAATAATAACCTAAACTAATTAACATTAATATATAACATTAATATATAACATTAATATACAAATAATAAAAAAATACCTCAATGGGGAGGAGGAGGTCGAAGGAGGCAGAGGCCGGAATCTGACCGGCGACAGCGGCTGCGGCAGGAGGTGGTCGACGGCGGCAGCTAGTAGAGGAGGAGGAGGAGATAACTTGTAACAAACAAAAAACAAAAATATAAGAATCTAAAAACAAAAACCCTAGATTTATAAACAAAAAAAGAGATTTTTACCTCAACCTCAAGTCGCCGGCGAGAGGGAGAGGCGGCGGCTATTTCGAGGGTGGTGAGAGGCGGTGGCAGTTTCGACAGTGAGAGGGAGCGAGGGCGAGACGAGTTCGACGGTGAGAGGGAGCGGGGGCGAGATGGTGAGAGGCGGCGGCGGTTCGACGGCTAAGAGAGCTCCGGGCAGCGGCGTCGTCGACGGAGAGGTAGAGAGAGAGACGGCAGCAAGTAAATGGCAGAAAGAAGGAGGATTAAACCCTATATCTCGTAAATGTTTTTGCGGCGACGCCTTTAGCGGCGACATAAGACCATTTGCGGCGACACTTATAATTAATTAATAAAGAAAATTTAATTAAATAAAGAAAACTAGAAAAGCCTTTTGCGGCGATCTTTTAGCGGCGACAAAACGACTATTTGCGGCGACACTAAGTTTTTTAGGATGGAAATTATCCCGCCATGGTTTTCGGTGGGGAAAAAAAAGAGTGAATGTCCTTTAGCGGCGCCATATGTCGCCGCAAAAAGTCTTTAGCGGCGACATGTTTCAATCAGATGGTTGTGGGCCCAATTTTTGTCGTTTAGCGGGGTTTTAGCGGCGACATATGTCGCCGCAAAAAGCTTAAGTCGCAAAAAACGTTTTTTCTTGTAGTGAGTGTAGACTTTGGTTATATTATTTAATTTTTAATTTGTAAAGTATATTCTTTTTTATGTAGTTTAAGTTATTTTATGTATAAGATAGATATCTTTAATATAATGCATTATTTATTTATTTACCTTATATTATTTGGCCTCTGAAAATATTTCATCAAGTTTCGCCACCGGTGTGGATTCACATACACCTCATCAATATTGAACACTAGTGCTTTAAAGATCGAACTGCATTTATGAGTAAAAACTACCCGTTCTTTGTACGCAATATTTGAATCTATAAACATATGTGCCTACTTCATCGAGTGGAATCCCGCAGGGGTACCAATGTACCATCCATCCTCAAGATTTGAAGATTGTAATTTCGACCATTAGCTACGACGGTATGTATCTTTTGGATGTCACGTTCTGTTTGATCAACCATTCCTTGTGGACTTGCTGCACTATCATTTAGATAGTAAGTTAATTGCTAATGAATATCATTGTACAATATTAATTGTGTATAAAAACTGTGTTTCACAAATAGTGGTGACAATATATAGATTTGCATAAACTAAAAACTAAATACTTAACTATGTATTCATCTGAGTTATACATCATGATTGCATAAGCATATACTATTTTTTGGCCGGTAGACATATCGTACTTTTGGCCAAACATTCAGATAGAAGGTATTGTGGTGTGTTACATGTATGAGACCGTCTGGTTGTATCTGGAAATGCAGAAATGAGCAGTTTATAATATCCCTCTCAGCATAGAATTTTTCCCAACCTTACCACACAAGCCATATGTTTGGATCCCTATATTGTGCCTCAATGTCTGCCAAATATTCTTCTGGGGCAGACGTTAAGATGATTTAGACAACTTGTTCTATCTTGACAAATTATATATTCGTGCATATTTATAATTGTTAATGTTTTGAGGAAGTTTAAGTTAACTTGCCAGCCTTCCGTGTGGGTCTACGTGACTGTCACATATGAACTCAACAATATATTTTAAACAAAATGTTTAAATTACATTACCAATATAGAGATTATAGAATTGTTTTTCTTATTTTTAAAAAAGATTCAAGCTACATAATCAAGTAGAAAGGATGATAGATAGCTCAGCAGATTGTCAATTTTGTAAATATACCGATTACAATCATTGAAACTACATAATTTTAGTAAGAAACAAATAATCACTAAACCTTACATGTCTTGTCTACAAAATTCTACATGACAACTCCTAACAAAGAAATGCAGATCAATGTTGAAAACAACTTTTGATAAGCATTCCAATGTACTTTCAAAACTACTTATTGTTGTATTAAGGGAGAATATATAGATAGAAGATATAGCTCATCAAAGGACTTATGTTATACAACAATGTTGGAACAAATCCTTCTTCTAATCCATAACAACACTCGTCTAGCGGATTTGGATACGAAATATATATTGGAGGTCAAAATCAAACCCTAACACATACTCTTTGAATGTCCCAAAAAAATACTTTTTTCATTCAATCATTTCGTCGAAGAGGCTATATGCGATTAAAATTGACATATAGAATATGTTTCTACATTTTATTTGTAACCATATACTAGATTTATGGACCCGTGCACGCACGAGTTTTACAAAATGAAATTTTACTCTATAAATAAAAGAATAATAAAATACTTCATGAAAGTCTTTAGTGCCATACATCCAATAAAAATTAATTAGTTATATAAAGTAAAGAAAATAGCTCACAAATACAAACTGTTAAAAAGACAATTAAGTAAAAACTAACAATAAGGGAAGCTATACAATAGAAAATTGTAAATAAATAAGTAAAAACTATGTTTCATAAAAATAAATATAATATTAAAAATTGTTACCAAGATGATAAAACTAGTAATGTGATAGGGGACCAAAATGGCATGAAACTGCAATTTAAACAATATAAAGTGTCATATAAAGTGAATTCATAATAACATATTTGTCATATTAATACATTCAATATAAATATAAACATACTTACCAATTTCTTTGAAGAACTTTATGTCATCATAGTGTAGGAATACTTCACTATCAGTTGTATACTTAGATCCATTCAAATCATACATTTTCATGTTAAACTCAATGACTCCATCATATTTTTAAAGACAACAAAAGACTTCCTTTTTAACTACACATTTATAGAACAATTCAATAAGACCTTTACTAATGATACCACATGGTAACTCACCATGAACTAACAACTCCATCAAACCTTTGGTTAGCAGCCCATATCACAACATCATTTTTGCCATATCACAACATCATTTTTCAAAATCTAGTTGAATTGCATGAACCAAGCCGTTTAAATGAACTGATAAATATAAAATTATTAAGAAAAGTTAAAAATATACTTAGTAAATAATGTGTTACTAAATAATACAACAATGTAGGATGTAAAATTTAAAAGTGTGTGTATATATATATATATATATATATATATATATATATATATATATATATATATATATATATAGAGAGAGAGAGAGAGAGAGAGAGAGAGGAAAGTTCAAATAAATGTTAGAAATTAAACGAGAATGAGTTGTCACTTGCGGATACTTTTTACAGTAAAATAGTTTTTTAAATATTTTGAACGTTTATTTATCAAGACAACATTCACCTACCTTATCCCTTAACTGCCTTGCCATCTCCTATCTCTTACCTTATAAGTTATAACCTTTTATTCACATACTTTGTCCTATATCTTACCTTACAATCTTCTATCCCATACCTGGCAACTACTATTTACAGAAATGTATATTTATTACCATCTTATGTCCTTGCACTTACTTTTTGCATTAAAATATTTTCTGTATATTCAAGACTAGAAATATATGTCTCATATATATAAAGTTGGTTTGATGGTAGTATTCCTTCATACCAAAAATAAAGAAAAGATAACCTTATATTCATAACATCACTTGATAGACATATAATCTTTACTTATCCTTACAAAGTCTCTTGTTTGATAGTGAAAAAATGAAACCAAATCTTATGGTTGTAACACAAATAGCAGATAACTAAGCCTAAATAATAACATAAACATTGTTGTTATATAAGAATTCAGTAAGAGAAACAATTAAAAATTTATAAATCAAATACCAAATACATGGTAAGAAGAACGCTTGAATATGTAAATAAAATAAAAATTAGAAAAAATATATTAAACAGTTTAATAAGTAAATGAAATAGAAAGTCAACCATAATTTATAACTATAACAAAACTTCTTTGTATACAATAGATGTTTCGCTATTAATTTGACATATCTTGAAATTTAAAGCATCCACTAAATGACTCATACGGAAATGGTTGATTTGCCAAATTGACCTGTTAAACTTGTAGATTTTTGGATTCCAGCCAGAGATAAACCACAAACACAAATCAACCCATTGATGAGTAAATGTGCCGAAATAGCCACCTCTACATAACAATTGTAGGGAGACAATAAGGGAGCGAAAAGGAGAAGAAAAACACTCAACCAATTAGATGTATATTATATCGTGCTATTTTGTTGTAGCAAAAAGTAGACTGTTATTTTTATAGATGTTTCTTATAATCTTATTATATTATTGAAAATAATTTATATTGTCGTATATATTAGAAAAAGAAAATCACATTAACAATCAATGTTTTCCAGTAGCAAATTTAAAAGCATCAATAAATAACAGCAAAACAAAACACCAAATGTGGTAGTTAACACATTAACAATCAATATTATTTGTTGTGCCGTGGAATGTGAGTTTATCTTAAAGCCAAACAAGTTGTTAAATAAACAAAAAACTGTTCAGAACAATAGCTATTATTAAGTAAAAAAAAAGTAAAGTAAAGTAACACCCAATACCGTCTTCCACGGGTTATGGGTCCCAATACCGTTTGCACGGTGTATGGGGAGGTTGAGATGTAGACACCCATACCTCTACCTATGGTAGAGAAGATGCTTCCAGTTCTACTAAATGTAGAAAAGGACCTCCGGCCTTGCAAGGAGTGAGGATCGAACCCTTGACCTCTGTCTCCAGAGGCAAGGGTGATAACCACTTGATCCAACCTTGTGGGTTAACAACAATAGCTATTATTAAGCTGTTGCTAAATATGTTGGTTCTTAAGATGGTGTGAAGTTTCACATATATAACCAGTGAAATGGGAAATGAAGAGGGGGACTTAAACCTACTGCCTAATGTTATTACCCTTGAGGTTGGCTAAATATCAAGGAAGAGTGATGGTTAGTCAGCTGAAATAAGATAAATTATACAGGTACCTTTATTAATCGTTGAGAAGAAAGTCACACTGTTCAAATGTAAAAAAGGAAAAAAAATCGAGAAAGGACGAAACAGATAATCGTTAGTATTCATAAAAACTTGCAAAACTTGCAATATGGCGGAAGAAGCTGGATTGCAATAGCAATTGCGTTTACGGCGGAAGAGAACAGTCGAGAAAGCTAGGGTTTTAGAATGAGGCTATTGAACTAGGGGTCAAAAAGACCCGCCTGTTGTCTATCCGGGTTTAATGACCCATTTAAAAGTAAAATGCCCGTTATTGCTAAAAAAGAAGTCAAACTTTATTTTTTGGGTCAAAATTGGAGAAATAAAGGATTTTATTGGTTAATTGAAAATTAATTAAGAAAATCAATTCTCTATTTTGGTTCAATAATGTTGAAAGAGCTTCTGAAATTTACACAATACATTTGTAAGATCCCGAATTTACCAAGGCTGCAGCTTGTAACATAGGGCTTAGCGTATAGGATTGACCTTTTTTCCTCTTATTTTTCTATTTATTTTATTTATCATTTTATTTATTTTAGTTGTTTCCTTTTATTTACTAGTTTATCGATCTTTTTATTTCCCTTTTTTTAGTAAGTGATTTACTTTTCCCCACGGCCAGGGGTCTTTTTCAGGAACCGATCTCTCTACTTTCAAGTAGGAGTACTATTGTCTATATTTCTACCTCTCTCATTCCCCGCTCCAGTGGGATTGGTACAGTTGTTGTTGTTGTATGAATAAGTTGTAAGTTGGAAAGGAAAGCGAGACACCCGCCAAAGAGACCACCTCCTAGTAGAGGCGGCAGCCTCTTTTCTTCCTCATCCTATTTTGTTTCTTCTTCCTTCTTCTTTCTTCTTTTTCTTCCCTGTTTCTTCTTTGCCAACACATACCAGCCAACATATGTTATGATCTTCTGATTTTGGGATTGAAATTAAAAGCTTACAAGGAGGTTTAACTAGTCTTAATTGAAGGGGGAACCATATAAAGATTGTAAGTATTTCTTGTTTTATATCTTGAAAGGTTTAAATTGATTCAATTGGTTTAAATGGTGTTCAAAAGGAACAAAGAGCGTTGTTTTGATGTTTATTAGAGTTGGTAAATGTTCCTTGATGATAAAATAAGTTTTGGGACAGATATGGGTGTCTAACAAATAAACTAATAATCACATATTCCCACAATACAAATTAACTGCTACGATCAGTTAGCACATCTGATTTCACTATGAATTTCCACGGCACAAGTCACAAACACCAAAAACTAGAAACTAAAAATTCAATGAAGAATTTTAACAAAAACTGACCTGCATGCTAGGATCAGTTACCGCACGCCAAAAAAAGAAAGAAAAAACAGAAGACCCTCGCCAACAGACGTACTTGGATGTATTCCTTGCTTCTTTTCATATTGCAACACATTTTGCTGGGCTTGCTACCGGCCAAACCAGACTCTCAACATATGGAACGATCTTAAAAGAAGAGCGTTTTTCCTTATTCTTTAATAATTTAACCTCAGCTGTATCTAGATCGTAGAGAGCTAGATCATCATCACATAATCCACCAATAACCAGGTTACTTGATGTGAATCCAAGCCGAATGAACCTACCACCAATCACCCGTTGTTTCAAGACATGGTGTTTCACCCACGATTTAGCCACCCCATATGTATCCATCACCCACACATCCCAATCACCACCTCCTGTTTTAGTGTATGAAATCACACAAAGCTTTTGGGACAGAACTCCCACATGATTGAATGTGTCATGTTGTATAGAATCTGGAAGTGATATCTCGGTAAAAGTTTCAACACCCAAATCAAATGCTACTATTGTTTCTTGATTCCCAGCATCACAAATCCAATGAAGACGGCCATCATGTCCATCTACAAGAGCTTCACTAGGATAGATAAAATCTCTAATGTGAGACGGAAATCTTACACTAATCAACTCCCATGAGCCCTTTCTTATACTATACACCCCCACTACCAGGGACTCTCTATCGATATTATCATCTGCACCTACAAGGAATATACTCTTAAAAACTTTGTAATCATCATTCTTGGGATCATAACCAAACCACAAAATGATATCGTACTCGAGTGGGTCAGGGGGGATAGTAACCGGTGGGATATCTATTAAGGCAGAGAGAGAAGGGTTCCAAATGTAAATGCCATATTCACCACCTTTGTAAACAGAAAAGCATATCAAGCCATTCACTGAACCAATTACGTAATAATATCTGGGATCACTGTGTTTATTAGTATCAAGAAGAGGGGGTTTGATGACGTCAGTAAGTTGGATATGGGGACATCGAATGGAATGCGCTGTGAATTTCAATGGTTCATTGGAAGAAGCACAAGCTCCTTTGATGAATACAAGAAGAATTTCAGAGTGGTTGTGGGTTGAATGATGAAGATGGGATTTTATAAAGGAGGGGTGAGATATCAAAGCGTTCCAGGATTTACAGAGGGACTTCATTTGAGCAAGCAATTTGGCTGGTAAGCGTATGAATATGTTGCATAAAAGATCATCAGGTAGGTAACGGTTTTCAAAAGTTACTATCTGCATTCCTGGACCCATTTTCTTGCTAGGTGGTGTTGACAATTTTTTGTATGAATCTATTAACCTGCCATGGATCATTAAAAAAAGCTATTACTTTGTCAACTTGCCTGGACTTCATCACATAGATATGGTTGAGAAGAAAATTAATCCTCATCAAGACTTGAGGATAGACTCTTATTTCATCCACTTAATTATTTGTTACCTCACTATCCTACACACAAACACAATAACAGTTTTGGAAAGTCGATACACACATTAACATTTTGGGTAAATTTAATACATTTTGGAGAAGTAAACATTTTAAGGTAATAATATTTCTAGTACCAAGGGCTTGTAACCCGGCGGTATCTGGTGTTGTGGGGTAATGTCTCCTCCCAATAGGTTGTGGGTTCAACTCCACAATGAAGTAGATTTAGAAGCAGGTTTAGCTGCAGTAAAAACTGCATCAAAACAGCAGGGAAAGCACATAGAACATCAAGCAATCCTTTTAAACCTCACAATTTACAGATTTCATTCAGATTCCAACCAAATTATGATTTTATAATAAAATAGCAAATTAAAAATCACAAATTTAGGATTTTAAAGTATGCTGAGGAATTTAGGGTTAGTCGCCAAACCTTTGAACAACAAACAATGGAACAGAAGTTCCATTTAAATAATTTTCAGTTGTATGTAATACAAATAGACCCTAATCGAACAATATGTATTAATACTCTCTACTAATTCTATAAACAACTCGTACTCTCATAAACCCTAATTGCAGGTGTTCACATTAACAATTTAAATTTATAACCTAAAATCGTTTTCTTAATCCTTTTGTAGCGGAATGTTCATAAATATTTGATTTTTGTTCTTGAACCACGACATAGTAGTCCACGGACTGTGAACATCGAATCAACAAAACCCAATAAAAATCATCGATCAAAACCGTAATAAGTTAGGAATCGTACCTTGAATTTTTTTAGAAGCTTAAACCTTCAAATCTTCAATATCTAAGCAAAGCACCAAAGATTTGATCATCAAATCTCGCCCCTTTTTCTTCTCTTGTCGACGACAAACACAATGAGGGTTTTATCTCCAGGTCGCCCCTTTTATACTTTCTCACAAGATGCAAGATTGACCAAACATCCCTCCAAGTTTCCTTCATTTAATTTTACCACTAGTTATCTTCTAATCTTCTAATATATATAAAAGATTAATTAGGTAAATTTTGTCAAATAATCTTAACCCTTCATTTAGTAAAATATTTAATTTTGATCATTTATTACTTAAAATTAAAATATCAATTTTGACTTCTTAGTGTCAAACTATCACATATAGATTTTTAAATAACCCCTATAATCCTATAACTTTAATCAGTATCATATGAATTTAAATAATAATAAGTATATATATTTATAAATAAAATATATAAGAAACATATTATATATATATATATATATATATATATATATATATATATATATATATATATGTATACATTCACGAGCATGTATATCGAAATAAATATATTTTAATATTTAATACAATATTATCCATGTATATATATATATTAGAAGATAAGGAAAAAGTTTTAATAATTGTAATAATATTTATCTTTAAAACCTACATACGGTGTAAACTATATCCTACATGATAAAATTTAAAATTTTGATAAATAGTTTTAATACTTTTATATTTATTTATTTAATAAGGTATTTAGGGTTTATAGATGACATATGTGAAAATCTACTATCTAATATAAATAAGAGACTACCTATATGTCAAATTAATGAAGAGTAAATTACACTAATCGTCCGTGTGGTTTCTCACTAATTTCACTCATCGTCCCTGTGGTTTATTAATTACACTGGACGTCCATGTGGTTCATAGTTTGTCATACATGTAGTCCCTAGTCCACATAAAATGACTAAAATACCCCCTAACAGTCTTATTTAATCAATTTTTCTTAATTATAAATTAATTTTAAATATTTTTAAAACTTAAAACAATATATTAATAATTTTAAATTTAAATTAATATTTAACACTTCTTTAATCAATTCAAACATCCCAACCCCTCACTGTTTGACCTCCACCGTGACCACCACCACTTGCAACTCCGGCCACCGCCTACAACTCCGGCCAGCGCCTGCAACTCCGGCCACCGCCATGACCTCCTAGCAGCGGAAAAAAAATCAAACACCCCCGACCCCTCTTCCCAGTCTATCCCTTGCAAACCAAATCTGTTAACAAACACCACCGCCACATGAAATCAAACCCAGATCTGTAAAACAAGAACAATAAGCAAACCACCACACACAACACCATCATATCTGAACTCTTACAAGAAAAACCCTAACCATCGCTGCTGGGAGGTCATGACGAGGTGAAGATAATCAGATCTGAACAAAAACCATACACAAACACTAATGAGATCTGAACTGTTACAAACCATCGCCATCATCATCAACACCACACCCACATAAGAAAAACCCTAACCATCGCCATAATCACCGCTAATCAGATCTGAACAAAAACCCTAATTCGCTAATGAAGAAAAAACCCTAAAACCTTAATCACCGATGAAATCTGTCACACACACACAAGAAAACACCCAAACGGTGAAGGCAAAAGAGAAAAAGAGAGAGACGAGGTGAAGGTGTTGTCATGGTCGGCGGTTAGGGCTTTCTGCGGTGGCGACCCCTTGACAAGGTAAACGGAGGTTAGCGCTTTATGCGGCTAACGGTCGGTGGTGGGAGACGAGGTCTTCACGACAAACGGTCGGCGGTGGCGGCTTTCTCTTCTCCGGCTGTGGAGGTGGAATCCGGCGGCGGAGGAGGAATCCAGTGGTTTAAGAGGAGACGAGAGAGTATGAGAAGGGGAGGTTTTTTTTATATAATAAAGTAATAATAATTATAATAAATAATAAAAATAATGGTTTATTAATTAAAAAAGAAATAAATATGTAAAAAAAGTCTAAGTTAAAAAGGATAGGGTATTTTAGTCATTTTATGTGAACCAAGGACTACAGGTGTGACAAACTATGAACCACAGGGACGATGAGTGAAATTAGTGAGAAATCACATGGACAATTGGTGTAATTTACTCATTAATGAATGATCCTAACCTTCTACCTAATAAAACAAAATTTTTTACTTAATTTTGACCATTCATGTAATCAAAATTGAAATTCCAGTTTTGACTTTTATATTCAATTTGACAAACTTTTCTGCAACAAAAGTATTATAACAATTTGATTTGTCAGCTAATTTTTAATTAAACGTCCCCTAATCATTTGATTGATTTCTAAGCTATTTTTATGTAGGGTTTAGTTCACTAAAATATATCAAAGTTGTCACGTTTTGCTATTTTATGTATCGAACTTTAAATGTTTTTATTGTGTGTATCAAACTTTTAATTTGTTGCTAATGTATGTATTTTGGTTACATAAAAAGGTAAAAAGACTTATAAGTTTAATACATACAACAGAAAGTTTAATACACACAATAACAACAAATAAAAAGTACACACAATAGAAAGTTCTTCAGTTAAATACATATAACAACAAAATATGATAATTTGAATACATTTTTATGAACTAAACCCTTTTATATATACATTTATTTATCGTTTGAACTTAATATTTTTTTAATTTCTTATTATTCATCATTTATTAAGTTATTATTTTTTTCACATATTATAATTAATTAATATCTTCTTATTAATATCTAATATTTATTGTTTGTAAACTAACCAATATATAACACGAACATGTATCTAGTTATCTAATAAAAAAACAATAAATATATCTATTTTTTTCAATTAAGTTCCGAGTACTATTTAATAGATAAGAATAACCATAGTTTTAAGGACTATGGTTAAATTTAAAATGAATTAATTTTAGCTTTAAAAATGATAACCTTATCTTATGTATAGAAAGCTTAAAACTAATTAAAAGGTAATTATAAAAAATATGAAAAGTTATTAAGTGTTGTTATCAGAATCCTTATCTAGTATAAATTTATGAGTGCATTTATTTTTGTATTAAAGTTGTGAAAGATTAATTGATATGCTCTACTGCTCCAATGGTGAAATTCTTGCTTTTTAGAGAATGTGTACTCTTTTATTATATTTTAATAGATTACTGGATTAGATGTGAATATGATATATAAGTTAAATTTTTAAAAATACTAATAACAAATTCTAAATAATCTTAAAACATGAAAAAACGAGAATTAAAAACAAATTGGTAATAGATGATGTCAATGAAATGATCTTTTATTGGACATGCTTTTAGAAATTAAGATGATTGCGTAGAATATAACGAAGAAAAAACCTATGTCAAAGCAAGTTGAAAAGAAAGTGGTGGCTATGGTGCTCGATGTTGAAAATAGATTGGATGATTTGGTTAAAACATACAAAGAAATTTAAAGAGGTTTCTAATTGTATATCGGATGTAGAAAAGTAAAATATTATTATCTTGCCTCGAAACAGGATGATAGTAGAAAGAGGAGCATATACGAGAAACACATTCAACGAGGTGGACAACAATTACATGGGCCATGTAACACTTGCGGCAAAATCACCCTAGGAGTTCTTGCTATAGGGATAACGGAGTTTGTTTTATATGTGGAACTATTGGACATTTGGCTAAAGATTGCAAGGATCCTCGTAAAACCGATAAAAGAGTTGTTGATCAGAAAAAAGGTGGTAGAGTATTTGCTTTAATGGGAAATAAGACACAAGATTGAGCAAGACTTAAGAAACTCTATTCTTGCACATTTGTTTTGTTTATTACTCGGATAGAATATTCTATGGATTCTCTTTGTCATAGTATTTAAGTTTTTGTTTGCCTTTGTGACATTCTGCTTAGTGATAATTCTATCTAGTCCTTTGTTATTTCTATTTGTTCCGTTTTGAATTTAAACTTCGAGGACCAAATTTCTATTAAAGAGGGTAGAATTATAATAACCGTAATTATATATATAAATGTATATACAAATAGGTAAAAAAAATTATTCCACTTAACTATTATCAGGCCTTTAGAAGTTTAAAGTAGTCTAATTACTTATGTCTATCAATCTAGACAACTAAGCCCATTAAACTTAAACCCATAAGCCCTACAAATTGTCTTTGTGTGTTTGACGTCACTAAAACAACCGAGAGAGGGGTTAAGATCTTTTAATTTTGCTCAAACATGACTTGTCATGTTCTCTTATAAATATGAGAGTGTATCCCTTCTTTTAGTCAAGAATGTATTCCATTTGTAGGGTCCACTCTCATTTTCGTGAGAGAACATGATAGATCATGTTTGACCAAAAATGAGAGGATCTTAACCCCGAGAGAGAGTACGATGACAACTCCTTTGAATCCGCCATGACCTCCCCTATAATCGCCAACAACCCCAACGAACTCACCGATAAATAGCTCAGCCTTGTTTTTACAATCATGAACCACCATTTTATCACCATTGTACGTATCCGAAATCGAGAGAAAGAGAGAGAGAGAGATTTAGGGCAGCGACGAGCGGTAGTGTACGAGGACAAGGAAGGGAATCGAGGAGCGGAAGTGGAGCATAGCACAGCTAGGACTTCTTCTTCATCAACAGTAAGGTTAGTAATATGTTGACAAGAATAAAAGATACTAGTAATATGACGAATTGCAAGAACATATTCTACATGGTTATATATTTCTTTTATTTGATTATATTGTTCTTTTTAATTGTAATTATAAATGGAACTAGAAATTATATTTATAATATGTAAATTACGAGGATGCACTTTAGAAAATATACAATGAAGAATTTCGACAAACTCGCAAGATCTTCACTGCATGCTAGGATCTGTTGGCGCATTTGATTTCAGTATTTCACTACGAATTATCAAGGTACAAGTCACAAACACCAAAAACTAAAAACTTAAAATAATAATTAAAATTTAAAAAAAAAGAAAAGAAAACCAGAAGACCCTCACCAACAAACGTACTTGGATGTATTGCCTCTTGTGGAGCTTTTATATTTCTTTCTTCTTTTCATATTGCAACACGTTTAGCAGGGCTTGCTACCGGCCAAACGAGACTCTCAACATATGGAACGATCTTAATTTGGCTAACTAGTCTAAAAAAGCCTTTTGGCGTAGTCTTAGTCTTAAATAATTTAACCTCGGTTGTATTTGGATCGTAGAGAGCTAGATCCTCAACACCTAATTCACAAATAAAGTCGTTACTTAATGTGAATCCAAGCGGAATGAACCTACCAATTAAAAGCTTTCATATTATTATCTTTCCCAATGCCTCATACAAACTACTGGAGACTCCTTAAATAGAGAAGGAAACCACGTAACCCTACCACTAAAATAGGAAAAGATAAAATCTAAAATTACAGATAAGTGTAAACAAACTAGAATACAAAGTTGTCAAAACTAGTCCCTGAAATTATGTCGCCTAAGACTCCCCCGCAGTTTGAGCGGGCGGTGGACAGACGCTCAAACTGGTCCTAAAAGACTGAAACAGTTGTCTGGAGAGGCCTTTTGTAAAGATATCAGCATACTGGAGAGATGAAGGGACATGCAGAACACGAATATGACCAACTTTAACCTTTTCTCGTACAAAATGGATATCAATCTCAATGTGTTTAGTCTGCTGATGCTGAACTGGATTATCGGATAAATAAACTGCAGACACATTATCACAGTAGACAACGGAGGCCTGTCGCAAACGGATATGTAGCTCTAGTAATAAATTTCGAAGCCAAGTGAGCTCTGCCACAGCATTGGCGACACCCCGATATTCCGCTTCAGCACTAGAACGAGAGACAGTAGGCTGCCGTTTGGATGACCAGGATATTAAATTATCTCCAAGAAACACGTAGTACCCGCTGGTCGATCGACGAGAATCTGGGCAGCCCCCCCAATCCGCATCCGAGTATGCAATCAAAGAATGAGTAGTAGAAGTTACAATCCGAATCCCATAATCAAGTGTCCCTTGTAAGTATCGAAGAATACGCTTCAGGAAAGCATAATGCGGATCACGTGGTTCATGCATGAATAAACACACTTGTTGTACCGCATAAGAAATATCTGGTCGGGTGAAAGTTAGATATTGTAAAGCGCCAGCTAAACTCCGATATAAAGTAGGATCCGAAAACAATTCCCCATCTGTTGCACTCAATTTGGCAGAAAGATCGACTGGTGTAGTGCAAGGTTTGCAAGAAGACATTGATGCCCGAGAGATGATGTCTTTTGCATACTGTGACTGGTCCAAGAATAACCCATGAGAGTGGCGGGTGATCCGTATTCCTAAAAAATGATGCAACTGACCCAAATCTGTCATAGCAAACTCACGTGAGAGTGTGCTAATAAGCTCTTGTAAGAACATGTCTGAAGAAGCTGTGAGAACTATGTCATCAACATATAACAGTAGATATGCTTTGTGAGAGCCCCTGCTATATATAAAAAGAGAGTTATCACATGCACTGGTGCGAAATCCCTGTGACAAGATATATGTTGCAAACAGCGTGTACCAGGCACGAGGGGCCTGTTTGAGGCCATACAACGACTTTTTCAACCTGCAGACATATGTGGGGTAGCGTTTATCAACGAAACCCGGTGGTTGGTGCATAAAGACTGTTTCATTCAGATGGCCGTGAAGAAACGCGTTTTTAACATCAAGCTGATGAATAGGCCACGAACGAGAGACCGCAACTGATAACACAGTGCGTATGGTAGCCGGTTTAACAACCGGACTAAAAGTCTCATCACAGTCAATACCTACAGTTTAAGATTTCCTATTAACTACTAAGCGAGCCTTATATCTCTCTAGAGAGCCATCAGATTTAAATTTGTGGCGAAATAACCACATGCAACGAATGACCGGTTTATCAACCGGACTTGGCACCAACTCCCATGTATCATTAACCTGTAACGCATGAAATTCTGTTTGCATAGCATGTAACCAATGAGGGTCGGTAAAGGCTTTGGAGTATGAGGTGGGTACAGGAGAGATAGTGGTGGAAATAAGAGTGTGTTTGGCTTTGGAGCGGGTGGTCATGAGATGAGTGTTGTTGCTGGTTGGGGCTGAGGAGGCAGATGGGGCAGCTTGTGATGGGACGTTAGTAAAAGGGGCTGGTGGAGATGGGGTGGGTAACGGTGCTGGTGGTTGGGGACGACGGGTATAGGTGAATTGATACGGAGAGGTCGAATGTGTGGTAGGCTGGGTTGTCGGGTTGGGTGAGGGTTGATGGAGGGGCCTGCTGAACGTGAATCCGTGTGGTATATCATCAAGGAAAGTGTAGGTGGTAGTAGGTGTGGGAATGGTGTAAGGAAAAGTGTGCTCGTCGAAAGTAACGTGACGAGAAATAGTGCCTTTGCCCGTGGTAGGATCAAAGCATCGATATCCTCTGAAATCAGGAGGATATCCTAGAAAGATGCAACGGACAGATCGGGTATGCAACTTATGGGGTTGAGTTGCAGATAAATTTGGGTAGCATGCGCACCTAAAAACACGCAGGTGTTCATAGGTTGGGTGGCGGAGGTATAGGGCGAAGGTGGGGGTGAAAAAATTAAGTCGTTTTGTAGGAAGAATATTGTGAAGATATGCGGCTGTGTGCAAGGCTTCCACCCAAAAGATAGGCGGAAGGTGGGCATGAATAAGTAAAGCACAAATGATATCATTGAGGCGTCGAATCATTCGTTCAACCCGGCCGTTTTGGGAAGATGTTTGCGGGCAAGAAAATCGAAATAAGAGGCCATGTTGTTGGGCAAAGTCCTTAAAAGCATGGTTATCGAATTCACCACCCAAGTCACATTGAAATGTTTTGATATGACGGTTAAATTGGGTTAGGATCATTTTATGAAATTTGGTAAAGGTTGGGAAAGTTTCTGATTTATATTTAAGTGGGTATACCCATATAAAGTGTGAAAAGTTGTCAATCAAGACCATGTAATATTTGTAGCCGCTTTTACTAGTAATAGGGGAAGTCCACAAATCATAATGAATGATATCAAACGGGGTAAAAGTAAAAGAATTAGATTCATAAAATGGTAATCGTTTATTGTTGGACAATTGACAAGAATTGCAAAAAATAGAGGCATGGTTTCTATTACATGAGAAACTATAATGACGACTAAGAAGATCTAAGACTTGAGCACCGGGGTGTCCAAGTCGATCATGCCAAGGTAAGGAGGTAGACGTGAGCGAGCAGGCTTGAGGCGGAAGTGTTGGTGGCGTGACAGGATAAAGATTGCCCGTGCTATTGTGGCGTGACAGGAGGCTGCCCGTTTTGAGGTCCTTCAGGGAAAAACCAAAAGGATCAAATTCGATAGAAACATTATTGTCACGGGTAAACTTACGAACAGACAAAAGGTTTTTGATGATTTGTGGACTGTAAAGAATATTTGGTAAAATATAGTTACGGTTGGATATGGGAAGATAACCAGTACCAGACCCCGCAACAGGTAAAACATTGCCATTACCAACAAGATTTTTCGTGTGAACAGGAAAAGAATTAGGATGTTGGATCATACCTCGGCTGTCAGTGACATGTTTCTCAGCACTAGTATCAAAGTAGTAGTTGGGATCCGTGTAGTTCAACTTCATGGTATTAACAGCAGCACTTAAATCAGAAGGAGTTAATACGTCAAACCCGGTAAAAGCGGATTGTTGGGTGCTGCCAAAGTGACCTGGAGGGGGGAAGCCTGCTGTAACACCGTATTTTCTAAAACACAACTTTATAATACTCGCGGAAGCTAATAACATAATTACATATATATAATATGGTAAATACAACTTTTCTGGTTAACTTTACAAAACTACAACAGTGTTACTACAAAATCAGGCTCTTTACAAAATCAAAACAGATATCAGAGTTAGATCAGTCCATAATTCCAGTTTCACCTCTATCTTCAACATACCAGGAATATCCTGTAAAAGAGTTCAACAGTGGGGGATTAGCACAAAGCTAAGTGAGAGAATAGATATAAAAAACATACAAGGCATAAAGCCCAAACCAACAATGCTTAAACAACAAGAGAACCGGCGGTCTTGCGGGACCTTCAACCAAATGTCGGCCAAAGCATAGGTTTACCGATAGCCTAGTTACAACAGACAACAATACTAACAACTCTTGATTACAACAAATGCTATCAAGACGAATGCTAGCACTGTATATCCCTAAACCAAGGCCCAGCTGAAAAACAACCGCCAAGCTGATCTCCCAAACCACATGTATATATACAGTCAACAAGAGAATACATCTCAAAGAGCAAAAATCAGGTAATATATCTTATACATCCAAGATATATATATCCACTCACCGATAACTTCAAAAGTTCATGTAACTCAGTCTTTTCTTACTACTGAGTTTTGTCTCCACCTGAACAAACAACTAACAATCAGTATTTGCTTAATCAATAACACAATAAGCACAATACTATAATCAAACACATATGTACATACAATCACAAGTACATATCAACTCATGTATATTCAAACAATATACCATTATTCACTATTACTCTTTACTTACTGTAATTCAGTGAATTCATCCAATTCCTTAGCTTAGGTAATTTCATACATTCCTTTCATAAGCTAAGGTTACAAGTTCATGTTTATCTTTAAATCCTCAAAGAGTCAAATCCGATGAAACCAAATCCGAGATAAGGTCAAATCCGATAAAACATGAAATCCGATAAAACAATCCCGAGCAAAGGCAAATCCGATATAATCAGATTCCGATACAATGCACAATCCGAGAAATGCCAAATCCGAGGATTAACAATCCGATTAAACTTCAATTCCGAGAAAACATCAATTCCGATGGATAAGGCACAATCCGATAAAATGAATCCCGAAAAAAATTCACAATCCCGATAGAATAGGATTCCGAGCAAATGTTAATTATCAAATCTGATCATTCTTCTCGGTTTTACATCAATCCTGATAGATTTTATCGGTTTTCACTAATTCCGATAAAAAGCTAAAGCAAACAGTTCGATCTTATCGGATTTCAACCAATTCCGATAGAATTACTCGGTATTCACCAATACCGATACAATCAAACTTAAAATCCGACAGATTCATCCTTAAGAAAACCGAGACATTCAAAAATCATTCTAACTTCGATTTTCAATCTGATTTTGAGCATGCAATACATCTATGTTTTCCAGAATCATTCTAAGCATGTATTGATCATAATAAACAACAATTACTAGCATGCATACGTCCTAGATCATAAATTCATCATACAATCATTCTATCGGTATTCACACATATATAAATATATTTATTCAAAACCGAAAATCAACATCAATCAACATAATGGTTCTGAATTTCTAACCTTCTAATAATGTTAAACACTTAAAGATGATTGAATTGAACAATGTATTCGATTTCCTTCTTCTTCTTCTTCTTCTTTTTCTTTTGTTCTCGGCCGAGAGCATACAATCACACACACACAACACTTATGTCTAATTTAACAAGTAAAGAAAACATGGGGGAGGAGTGGGTATACCACCAACCGGCCATACCCCCTCCACCCACTCCAAATCTATAAGATATTTATTTACCTAAAATAAATAAAACAAAATAATATTACAACCCCAACAATTAAAACAATTAATCCACATAGCAATTCAATTTCCAGATTAATTAATTAATTACCTTAATTAATTTAGGCCGGTAAGGAGGGTGTTACACCTGCATAGTTAGCCGATGGGGTCGTGGACGGGTATTGTGGACGATTGGGTCTCCATGCGGTTTGCGTAGGGTAAGGACAAGGCGGAGTGTTCCACCAAGCCCATTGGGGATAAGAGTTATTCTGAAATGCCCAGTTAGATTGAGAGTTTAGGTTCCCGCGTCCACGTCCTCGGCCCCGGTATTGCTGGCCGCGACCCCGGCCTCTGCCACGGTAGTTAAACTGTGAATGTGGAGAGGTATTGCTGATGTTCGGATCAGAAGGGATGGACTGCTGTTGGATCGGAGAGGCGGTGGGTGTGACCAGAACGGAAGAGGATTGTTGTTTCCGGGCTTCAAGACGGATCACCTCGTCGGTGAGCATTGTACGGGCCAGATCCCAATCGGCCTCCTGGGAATTGATCAACGAAGCGATAGAGTCAAATTCGGGGGATAAGCCTCGAACTTGCTGTAACACAAGATGCTTCTCGGGAACCGGTTGGCCAACATCAACAAGCTGGTTTGCCAAATCTTTGAGTTGCTGAAAATAATCTTCCATAGAATTACAGGCAGCAAGCGTGAGATTGACAAAGCGTGTTTCCAAGGCAGCAGCTTTGGCTTGCTTATTGCTCAAGAAAATCTTTTCGAGTTTGAGCCAGGTGGTTCGTGCAGAGGCTTCGGTGTCAAGAACTCGAACAAGAAGATCATCAGATATTGTACTGTAGATCCATTGAGAAACAAGGGCATCTAACTCCTTCCAAGATTCATAGGAAGAATCTGTGCGGGTTGGGGCAGGTGTATCGTCGAGATGATCCAAGACTTTGTAGGCGATGGCGTGAAACCTAAAGAGTTTCACCCAAGAAAAGCATGTAACTTTAGACCCATCGAGCGTGCGGATCTTGGTCTGAATGTTTAAAACCGAATAGGCAGGGTGTAGAGATTTGGCAGAAGAACTGCTTTCGGGTTTGTCATCTGGCGTTTTCATGGTGTACGATCCGAACCGAAGAAAAGGAAACAGGTACAGGAGACTCCTTAAACACTTTCGTAAATTGGAAAATAACTCTCGTACTGTTAAAAGCTTTCGTAGTGGTAGGGTATAGGAGACTCCTTAAATAGAGAAGGAAACCACGTAACCCTACCACTAACATACGAAAAGATAAAATCTAAAATTACAGATAAGTGTAAACAAACTAGAATACAAAGTTGTCAAAACTAGTCCCTGAAATTATGTCGCCTAAGACCAATAACACGTCGTTTCACCCACGATTTAGCCACCCCATACGTATCCCTCACCCACACTTCACAATCACCAGCTCCTTTTTAACTGTATGAAATCACACAAAGCTTTTGGGACAAAACACCAGTGTCAAATTATATAGAATCTGGAAGTGATATCTGGGTAAAAGTTTCAACACCCAAATCAAATGCTACTATTGTTTCTTGTTTCCCAGCGTTACAAATCCAATGAAGACGGCCATCATGTCCATCTACAACAGCATCGCTAGGATAGATTAAATCTCTAATGTGAGACGGAAATCTTACACTAATCAACTCCCATGAGCCCTTTCTTATACTATACACCTCCACTACCAGGGACTCTGTATCGATATTATCATCTGCACCTACAAGGAATGTACTCTTAAAAACTTTGTAATCATCATTCTTGGGATCATAACCAAACCGCAAAATAACTAGTGTGTTATCACCATTGTACCCCTCAATATGTTGACAAGAATAAAAGAAACATTTTTTAACATATTCTACGTGGTTATATTTTCTTTTATTTGAGAGAAAATTACACCGTTCGTCCCTGTGGTTTACCACTTATAACACCGTTCGTCCCTGTGGTTTGTTTATTACACGGATGGTCCCTAAAGTTTGCACTTTGTAACGCCGTTCGTCCCTGGCATCAACGTCCGTTAATTTTTGTTGTTAAGTATATCACGTGCGACTCATGTGATGGGTAATAAGGTAATTCTCATGGGTATGTCAAAGGTTAGATTAGGTCACAGTCGTTCTCCTCGTTCCTGTTCACGTACACGTTCTTGTCGTTTGTTGAAGTCAAAGAAAACAACGACTAACCCAGAAGACGTAAACCCTAATCTATCGATGGATCTTCATGCATGGTCTTTTCGAGAACCTGGAGTAGAAGACTACGATTATTCTTCAGTATACGGTATTTCTTTTTTTTAATTTTTGAGTGTATTTTTAATTCAAAGAATTTAGTTGTTTATTAAAGTATATGTTTTTTATAATGAAATTGCAGAAGGGTACTCAAATCTGTTTTCTATTCGCCTACATCATGGTGGGTTCTTCACACCTCCACCAGGAACGAGGTATCTCCATGGTATGGTAAGCTATGTTGATTTCTTAGATATTGACCTACTGTCACTAATGGAACTACATGACATTGTTAAAGGTTTGGGTTATGTTGATGGTCCTTACTCTTACAACTTCCTTGATCCAACAAGTGAATTGAGTTTGGATTATGGACTTTATCTCATACGAAGTGATGCTGATGTACACATGCTAAGTACATATGTCAATGTTCATAAGTTAATCAATGTGTATTTTGAACATGGAACTGAACCTGTTATCCAAGATCCTGTTAGCCAAGTAGATCAATTTGATCATGTAGGTGAGACTGGTATTCAAGTTTATCCAAAACTTGATAAGTTAAAGATTAGAAGCCTCTCTAAAGGCAAAACAGTTGAACAAAATGTAGGTGAGTATGATATCTATGATAGGGAAAGTTGTAAGGAGAGTGATGAGAGTGATGATAGTGATTACAGTGTGGATGAATACAATGACATTGGTGATGTGGAGGTTGGTATGAGAGATTTCCATAAACACGTGGATAGAACAATTGAATACATGGGACCACCACCTAAAGAAAAAGAGCAGGTTGACCACTTAGATGAGGAAGGTATTAATGTAGTTAACCTAGAAGAATTAGAGAGTAAAATGGTGGGTTAAAGTTCCAGGTTAGTGGGCCATGGATGGATCAATGTGTTGTTGATTTGAGTGAAAAGGCATGTACTTATAGGAAATGGGAATTGATTGGCATTCCATGTAAGCATGTTGTAGCAGCAATCTGGGACATGTCTTTGAATAACCAAGATGTTCGAATGCCAGAGTTTTGGGTTGATAAGGCGTACTGGTTTGATACTTGGAAAAAAGTGTATAGCTTTAAAGTTGGACCTGTGAATGGAAGTAGCATGTGGCCTAAATCTGATTATCCTACTACTTTGTTAGCACCAAAGCATCACAAATCAAGTGGAAGGCCAAAGAAGAAGAGAAGAAAGGGAATTTATGAAGAAACAAGCATGAACAGAGGAGGAAAGCTATCAAGATGTTTAAAGACAATGACTTGTAGCATATACAAAAAGGAAGGACACAACTCAAGGACTTGCAAGGGACAATGAAGATGAAAAAGACCTTTATATTTTGCTTTATTGCTTGAAAAAGACCTTTATATTTTGCTTTATTGCTTTAAGTCAGAATTGCTTTTTGTAGTGACTTGGTTTGTAATTTTGCATGTGATACTAAATGCAGAATCTCGATGATATCTTTTGGTAGTGACTTGGTTTGTAATTTTGCACCCTATGAATTCAATAGGTGGAATCTTGGAGCATTATGGTTTTGTATTTTTGTGAATTGCTTTTTATATATTGCTTTTTACCAAGTCCCTGCATATACTACTTTGTTTTCTTGCAGTACATACTAAATTGAATATTGCACTTTGATGTTGACAACAAATACTTGCAACAGTAAGAAACATTCTTATTCCTCCATTAAAACAGAATACTTGCAGTACATACTAAGCCCTAAATTTCTACTATTTTCAAGTTAGTACATAAACCACAAATAAGAACCAACTGAGTAATAGATACACCTTCAACCTTTGAATTACTCCTTCCTTTTCTTTTATTTTTTCTTCGAGATTGTTCTTCGCGTTCAACAAGCCTGGTATTATCACCATAGATCTTGGACACATCATTGGATCAACCCATCCAATAAAACGACACCTTGACCCCCTTTCTGGACAGCTATAAAATCGTCTTCCTGGAATTCGCGAAGTCCAAGATGTTTTTACTATTGCACTTCTTCCACACCAACATATCACCATCTTGTTTTGGCGTTAATGGAGTTTCAAACAGGGACGGTGGCTGTTAATGGAGTTTCCGACAGGGACGGTGGCCGGAGTTTCACACAGGGACGGTGGCCGGAGTTTCAGACTATCACGATGGCTTTTAATGGAGATTCACCCACGAGTTGTTCTTGGCGTATTTGGAGTGTACAGGGGAGAACGTGAGTCGCACGAGATTGAAGGCCAACCCACGAGATTGTATTTGGAGTTTCAGAAGAAAAGGGGGTGACTTTTCAGAAGTAAAAGTCGTGAATAGGTTAGGGTTGTAGAGGGGAGAACGTGATTAAAGTCTTTTGTTGGTGGAAGAGAATGAGAATTACCTTATTACCCATCACATGAGTCGCACATGATATACTTAACAGCAAAAATTAACGGACGTTGATGCCAGGGACGAACGGCGTTACAAAGTGCAAACTTTAGGGACCATCGGTGTAATAAACAAACCACAGGGACGAACGGTGTTATAAGTGGTAAACCACAGGGACGAACGGTGTAATTTTCTCTTTATTTGATTATATTGTTCTTTTTAATTGTAATTGTAAATGGAAGTAGAAATTATATTTAAATTATGTAAAATACGAAGTTGCACTTCGGAAAAAATACAATGAAGAATTTCAAAAATACAATGAAGCATATCAACACCCAAATCAAATGCTACTATTGTTTCTTGATTCCCAACATTACAAATCCAATGAAGACGACCATCATGTCCATCTACAACAACTTCACTAGAATGGCAAATAAATCCAATGTGAGATGGAAATCTTACGCTAATCGACTCCTATGAGCCCTTTCTTATACGATAAACCTCCACTAGCAGGACCCTGTAACCATATAAACATGTGTACCTACACGGAATGTAGCCACAAAAACTTTGTAATCATCATTCTTGGGATGAAAACCAAACCGCAAAAAGAAACTGTAGCCGAGTGCGTCTGTGGGGATAGTAAACGGTGGGATATCTATAAAGGCAGAGAGAGAAGGATTCCAAATTGGTCAACCCGAAGGTCGACACGAAAAAAAGCTAACACGACACGAATCTAACACGAAAATAAATGGGTCAAAATTGGGTCTACACAAAACTGATCTGAACCCTACCCGAATTGACAGCCTTACATCAACCCTATCCTTTTAATAAGGTTATAAGATTAATTATGTTTCTTAATCACATATTCAAAAGTATTGTTCTTAAAATATACATCTTTTTTATGTATGATAAAAAAAACATGTTGTATACAAACCATCTCTCACAATCAATAGTCGAGGAATTATTAAATTGTACATAATAAACATTCTTGTAAATATATATACAAGTAACATCGATAATATGAGATTTAAGTGTTGTTTGTTAACACAAAATAATTCAGACGGAATGATTACCGGTTCAGCATTAGGTGCTGAACGGTAGTAAACAAACATACCCTTAGCCTATACCACATCTTACCATTTAAATTGAAAACAAAAGACAAATAAATATGGGTGTCGGTCCAAAATAACGACATACTATTGAATAAACTAACAATAAAAATTATGTGAGATTTATGATTAATTTTGTGCTAGTATTTACGAAAAATTATTTGTACACAAAAATCTAAAAAACTAAAATTAATAATTAAAAGAAAAAGAAAAGAAGGAAAACCGGAAGACAAACGTACTTGGATGTATTGCCTCTTGTAGAGCTTTTATATTCCTTGCTTCTTTTCATATTGCAACACGTTTTGCAGGGCTTGCTACTGGCCAAACCAAACTCTCAACATATGGAATGATTTTGGTCATTTGGTGAGCTAGTCTGGAAAAGCCTTTTGTCATAGTCTTAATCATAAATAGTTTAACCTCATCTACTAGATCGTAGAGAGCTAGATCATCATCACATAATGCACCAATGAAATGGTTACTTAATGTGAATCCAAGAGAATGAAACTACCAATAACCCGTTGTTTCAAGACAAGGTGTTTCACCCACGATTTAGCCTCCCCATACGTATCCATCACCCACACATCCCAATCATAATCACAATCACGATCGCCATCTCCTTTTATACTATATAAAATCACACAAAGCTTTTGGGATAAAACTCCAACGGAATTGATTGCTTCAAATTGTATAGGATCCGGAAGTGATATCTCGATAAAAGTTTCAACACCCAAATCAAATGCTACTTTTGTTTCTTGTTTCACAGCATTACAAATCCAATGAAGACGGCCGTCATGTCCATCTACAACAACTTCACTAGAGTGAAGAAAAAATCTAATGTGAGACGGAAATCTTACGCTAATCAACTCCCATGAGCCCTTTTTTATACTATACACCTCCACTAGTATGGACTTTGTAACCATATTATCATCTGCACCTACACGGAATGTACCCTTAAAAACTTTGTAATCATCATTCTTGGGATCAAAACCGAAGCGCAAAATGATATCATACTCAAATGGGTCAGGGGGGATAGTAAACGGTGGGATATCTATTAAGGCAGAGAGAGAAGGGTTCCAAATGTAAATGCCATATTCATTATCTTTGTAGTCATAAAAGCATATCAATCCATTCACTGAACCAATAACTTCACTGAATCTGTGGTTCTTGTGTTTATTAGTATCAAGAGGAGGGGGTTTGATGACGTCAGTAAGTTGGATAAGGGGACATCGAAAGGAATGCGCTGTAAATTTCAATGGTCCATCGATGAAAACAAGAAGTATTTCAGAGTGGTTGTGGATTGAATGATGAAGATGGGATTTTATAAAGGAAGGGTGAGATATCATAGCGTTCCAGGATTTACAGAGGGACTTCATTTGAGCAAGCAATTTGGCTGGTAAGCGCATGAATATGTTGCATAAAACATCATCAGGTAGGTAACGATTTTCCAAAGTCACTATCTGCATTTTTTTTGTATGAATATATTAACCTGCAATGGATCATTAAAAAAAGCTATTACTTTCTCAACTTGCCTGGACTTCATCACATAGATATGGTTGAGGAGAAAAGAAATCCTCAGCAATACTTGAGGATAGACTCTTATTTCATCCACTCAATTATTTGTTACCTTACTATCCTACACAGTTTAAAGTAATAATATTTCAGCTGGGAGTGTGAGACTGATTAGTAGCTTTTAATACACAAAAAAACAAAAGTAAAAACTGCATCAGAACCAACAGCAGGGGAAACACATAGAACATCAAAGAACCCTTTTAAACCTCACAATATAAAGATATCATTCAAATTTCAACCAAATTATGATTTTATAATAAAATAGCAAATTAAAAATCCTAAATTTAGGATTTTAAAGTATGCTTTGAACAACAAACAATGGAGCAGAAGTTACATTTGAATAATTGTCAGTTGTATGTAATACAAATAGACCCTAAACCATCAATGTATTAATACTCTCTACTAATTGTATAAACAACTCGTACTCTCATAAACCCTAATTGCACGTGCACATTAACAATTTAAAATTTATAACCTAAAATCGTTTTCTTAATCCTTTTATTGCTGAATGTTTTTATATATATATTTGATTTTTGTTCTTAAAACCTTGATTGGAACAGTGAGAGTTCAATTTGAATAATCGGATCCCATGACAGACTAATCCCCAAATCTTGCTATCAAAAGCATTTAACCCTTAATGTTGATTGGAAATCAGTCTAGACTCGGTATTAAACAACCTGTAACAACTAATTTCATTATAATCATGATTTCATTCATCAACGAAGGTTAAGGGTTTTTCACAGACGGTGAACATCGACCAGCCAAAAAACAACAAAACCCTTAAAAATCCATCAATTTAAACCCTAATAAGTTAGAAATCGTACTGATGACGTATGGCCGAAGGTCTACAACCTTCGACATCCGTACTCCAAAGTTTAACCATCGTCGAACCTTAACCTTCGCGTTCGTACTACAAAGTTTAACCATCGTCGAACCTTAACCTTCGAAGTTCGTACTACAAAGTTTAAGCATCGTCGAACCTTAACCTTCGACGTTCGTACTACGAAGTTTAACCATCGTCGAACCTTAACCTTCGACATCCGTACTCTGAATGTTAACCATCTTCCGAAGCTTGAGCATTTAATGCTCTAGCAAAAAAGTTGCCACGAATGATTTGACAGATATTCAACGACCAATGAAATGTCTCTTACTGAATTAGCATTAATTGCGGGTAATAGCAGGTCCTGGATGGATCATCCTTTGGACCGCTGGACAATAGGTAAGTCAAACCCTAATTCTCACACTATATATATACAATTCATTCATTACAAACAGGAGGGACTCATTCTTTACAAAATTCTCTGATAAGCACAGTACTTACTCTTACGCCGGAGCTTGGTCGCAGAACCAAAAACCCGCGACGAGGCTAACGGTATTTTTCTCTTTCAGTTAAGGAGTTCTCACCAGAGGACGGATGTTCGGATCAAGCTTCGTAACTACATTCAACACGTTACTACATCCGTTGTAGCAACATTTGGCGCCATCCGTGGGACAGACTTCATTCATCTGATGGATTCTTTCCCTAGACCCCCTTGGGACACCAATCAACCTCCTCCTCTAGGAACTCAAAATACAAGAAGTAACGATTTGCATTTCTCCAACACAACCCCATCATCCTCTACCTTCAGACCCGTGTCATCAAATGTTTCTCAACTTACACATATCCCTATCCCAATATCCTCTACAAGCGTTCGTGCATCTCCCTCCATGAACTTAAATACCTCATAACCAATCACCCCCGAATTTGTCAGAAGAAACTACGACGCCCTAATAACACTATTAAGGTCGGAAGAAAGGGAAGGCAGATTGGAGAGTGTCCAGACCAGACTTAATTTCGAAAACACAGAGAGGCCCAGAGTCGATCCTGCAAGAACGAACGTTGGAAGAGAAACGAACAGAGGAGATGAGTTAGATCGCCCGTACAGACCTGATGGAGGAACCAAGTTTACAGATAGGATAACACATTATCGCTTTCAGGGAAGGATCAAAATGCCAAGCCATGTCAAGACGTACGATGGCACTTCAGACCCGGAGGATCATTTACGGATATTCTCCGGAGCTGCCGAGGTCGAACGTTGGTCAATGCCAGTGTGGTGTCATCTATTTGCACAAGCTTTAGTAGGACCAGCACGAATATGGTTCGATCATCTACCTGAACGAAGTATTGATAGTTTCACCGAATTAAAAGCGAAGTTCTTGTCAAACTTTATGCAACAAAGGCAATACACTCGGGATCTAATCGAGTTGCATAATATCAAAAGAAAATATGGAGAGAGTTTATGGGATTTCATGGCAAGGTTTACAAAAGAAAGTCTTGAGATTGGAGGAGCTTGCAAAGCTATGAGAGCATCCAGCTTTATCCACGGAGTAAAGAACAAACAACTCGTTGAAAAGTACCATAACCAGATTCCAAAGACAATGGAAGAAACCATGGATATTGCAAGATCTTACATTATAGGAAAGGAAGCTTCAAGTTTGATTGAAGGTGATACCAGGAAGAACCAAGCTCCTGGAACGGTGTGAACCTCAAAAAATGTTATGTCTAAGACATTGTAGGCCGATTAACAATCTCATTTTCAAGTAATGAACTATCTCAACTTATCTTTTTAAATTTATTTCTATTAAATGCCGGACCATGATTCCGATGATATTACATCAGACCATGATTCTGATCGTATTAAATTCCGGACCATGATTCCGATGATACGAAATACCGGACCACTATTCTGATGATATTACATCATACCATGATTCTGATCGTATTAAATTTCGGACCGTGATTCCGATGATACGAAATACCGGACCATGATTCCGATGATATTACATCGTATTAAATTCCGGACCATGATTCCGATGATACGAAATACCGGACCATGATTCCGATGATATTACATCAGACCATGATTCTGATCATATTAACTTCCGGACCATGATTCCGATGATATTACATCAGACCATGAGTCTGATCATATTAAATATCGGACCATGATTCCGATTGCACTAAACTTCAGACCATAGAGATATAACATATATACAAATACAATAAATCACAATGTACATCACTATTTAGTATCATGATCACATCAAACATCACATATCATTACCATATGTCATCACTAGTTAGAACCTGACAAAGTGATGGCTGAAGCATGAACGAAGCAACGGCAGAAGAAATGCAGATAAAGCTCCGTCAGTCACAAAGAAGCAACTAGCACAACGTCGGAAGTGATCTAGACGAAGAAAACTTTCCTTCTAAAAATTGAGAGCCAAAGGCTATGAGTAAAAAATGAAGAAATTACCATCTATGTATAGGGGAAATGAAAAGGGAAGACAAAACATCTTGTCAAAAAGGTAATTTTTTCAAAAACCGACCAATGACATAGCGCCACGTGCCCTAAATCAAACCTTCGGACCTCCAGCACATTGATGTCTACATATACGTCTTTGTAGTCAATGAAATGCATATGTTTATATAGAGATTTCTAATAAAAATATATATGTATTTATCTTTTTTACTTATATACATATTCAAGAACTATGGATCATCAGCACGTGCATGCATGTTTGAAGTACCAGAACACAAACATCATTGATTATTGGAACACGCAAGCATCTTTGATCATTAAGAGACCCAACCATCATTTTGACCATCGATAAAGTAAGTCCCACCTTAACTATCGGAAAGACTGAATCTCATTTTGACTATCGGATACCATCTATATGTAAATATCTCTTGTCCATCGGATACCATCTATATGATAAAAATAATATAGTCTAACACCATATATATGCAAGGGATACATATATTGTTAGACTGGGGGACATGATGACGTATGGCCGAAGGTCTACAACCTTCGACATCCGTACTCCAAAGTTTAACCATCGTCGAACCTTAACCTTCGTGTTCGTACTACAAAGTTTAACCATCGTCGAACCTTAACCTTCGAAGTTCGTACTACAAAGTTTAACCATCGTCGAACCTTAACCTTCGACGTTCGTACTACGAAGTTTAACCATCGTCGAACCTTAACCTTCGACATCCGTACTCTGAATGTTAACCATCTTCCGAAGCTTGAGCATTTAATGCTCTAGCAAAAAAGCTACCACGAATGATTTGGCAGATATTCAACGACCAATGAAATGTCTCTTACTGAATTAGCATTAATTGCGGGTAATAGCAGGTCCCTGGATGGATCATCCTTTGGACCACTGGACACTAGGTAAGTCAAACCCTAATTCTCACACTATATATATACAATTCATTCATTACAAACAGGAGGGACTCATTCTTTACAAAATTCTCTGATAAGCACAGTACTTACTCTTACGCCGGAGCTTGGTCGCGGAACCAAAAACCCGCGACGAGGCTAACGGTCTTTTTCTCTTTCAGTTAAGGAGTTCTCACCGGAGGACGGACGTTCGGATCAAGCTTCGTAACTACATTCAACACGTTACTACATCCGTTGTAGCAACACGTACCTTGAATTCTTTTAGAAGCTTAAATCTTGAATATTTAAGCAACGCACCAAAGTTTGATCGCCAAATCTCACCTCTTCTTCTTCTCTCGTCGACACACATCACAGTGCAAGGACTAATGAGTTTGAAAATTTGAAATCCCCAGTTGGCCCCTTTTTATACTTTCTGACAAGATGCAAGATTGACCAAACACCCCCTCGGCCCCTCAAGCTTCCTTCATTTAAATTTGCCACTAGTTATCTTCTAATGTAAATATACTATATAACCTATATAAAGAGTATAAATTATATATAACTATTTAAAATTATATATAAGTAAAAGCATTTTAAATTTATAGGAGATGTAGATAACTACAAATATTACGAATATTTATGTTAAATAAGTACAAATATTACTCAAAGTACAACTTATGTATAAGAATTTAAAAATGTAGATAAGTACATATATTTTGAATTTGTAAAAGATGTAGATATAAATTATGATAAGCATAACTTTTTAATATAAGATTTTTTAACTTATATAGCAAAAAGATAAGGTTGATAAGCATAAATAGTTTGAAAGTGTAGAAAGCTTATAATTAATTCTGAGAAAAATAAAATCCAACTAAGTTGCTTGTAACATATTAAATGTTGGGAATTAAAAATAAAGGCAATTAAAATCGACTAAATAAGGTAAATGATTAACTAATGTGGATGTTTAATATTAATTCTTCTCAGTCTTTGGAATCTTCAGCTTTTTATTTTTTTTAAATGGCTAAGAGTAATACCGACGCCCACACGGTTGTCTTTTTCGTTGGGGAAACAATGATGTGGTTAGAGTGATCGAGCACAACCGCAACAAAGAAATACGGGATCACTACGATTTATGTGAAATGTCTAATGGTTCGAGGAGGGTGTGGTGTAAACTTTGTCTTAAGTTTTTTGCACCTGAAGGAAATACGACGTTGAAGAATCACATCACAAAGTCATGCAAAGCACTTCGGTCAAGATCGAATCTTACCCCGCAAGGTGGAGTTGTCATTTACGACAACTAGAAACCACGCGAAACGCGAAGTTCGTAATTGGTTTGTTTGATGTTTCGTTTGTATGAACTTTTGTCCTCAAAAGATGAAATATAGGTTCTTAAACTCCTATTATTCTTTCAGCAATGATCTTGGTTGTTTGTTGTTTTAAGGTTTGACAAATGAAATCTTGTTTCTTCATCGTGCCTCTATTGTTGGATTTATGAAGATATTAGTATATCTTAAGAGAGTTGGAAAAATTCCCTTTTCTTTTATTAGATATGTTCCACATGATACTTCCTAAAAATATTTTGAGTATAATTTTAACTCTACATGTTTTCAAACTTGTGGAAACAAAACTATATTTTGGACTATATGTTGTTTTGGATATTTTATGGTTTTGATGCATCGAGCTACTTATCCAACTATGGGGGTACCATACGCACATCATTGGGGGCACCGATGGTGTGACACCTTCTGTGGCGGTGTGATCAGTTCACGACGTTTCCTAAGATTTGGCACCGAGAGCTATTTGGTGAGGAGGCATATGGGTTAACCTCAGACTTTAGTTTACGTTATGTTGTGGTGGATGATAGTGTAGTGCTCAACACCCCCTCTCACATTTGAGCTAGGAAATGCAATCACTTGAATTTATTTTTGAGTTAGGATTTGTGATCTTGAAATAATCGATTAGGTTTTGTGATATTTGAATACATTGTTCAATTAGGGTTTCAAGCTTGTAACTGATTATTTGATTTATGGGTTCGAGTATAAATTTTAGATTTTTTTTTTTCAAAACTACCTTAGTTTAAAAAAAACTATAAAGTGGGCTTTATTTTATTTTCACATTTATGATTTCCGAGAATCTAAATCTCGACTTCTACATTTGAAACAGCCACTTGTCTCAACTTTCTGACCAAAAGGGTGTTATTGACTAGCCGAGATTCAAATTCTCAACTTGTCAAATAGAAATGGATTCTTGTGTGTCTGTGATTGTGGTGTCCCATCCTTGCAGCATATTTCTTTATTATTTTATAATTTGTTAGGCTAACTAGACCAAACAACTCCAAAGTTAAATAGGTCTCGGGTGAAGATTTTTTTTTAAAAAAAAGAGAGACTAACCCGACCGGCCATAATAAACCAAAATCCAATCAGCCTGACCAAATGAACACCTCTAATTTATAGATCTTGGAACAACCACCATGACATGAATAGTTTACATATGTGAAATCGTAACCGCCTTCTTTTAGCTCGAGTCTCTATCTTCACCCAAGTATAATTAACATCTTATAAACTCATTTTATTTCTTGGAGAGAAAAATTGTTTTCTTTAGAAAACTGAATGAAAATGAGGATACTAAATCACTTTTATGCCTCCAAGGATCGTGTAATATATTAACAAAAAATTAAATATACACTTTTTTTATATATAATGAAAAATATTATATACAAATCATCTCCCACGATCAATACTTGAAGAATTATTAAGTGGCACATAAATAAACATTCTTGTAAATATATACAAGTAACATCGATGAGATTAACCATATACCACATCTTACCATTTAAGTAGGAAACAAAAGACAGATATATATGGGTGTCTGTCCAAACTTATTAATGACATACTACTGAATAAACTAATAATCATGTTAATTCCCACAATATAAATCAGATTGAAAATTATCTGAGTTCATGGTTAATTTTGTCAAACACCAAAAACAAATAAATAAAATTAATAATAAAAACTAGAAACAAAAAAGAAACAAAACCGGAAGACCCTCGCCAACAAACGTACTTGGATTTATTGCCTCTTGTAGAGCTTATACATTGCTTTCTTCTTTTCATATTGCAACACGTTTTGCAGGGCTTGCTACCGGCCAAACCAGACTCTCAACATACCGAACGATCTTAATTCGGCCACTTAGGCGATTTGGCGTAGTCTTCTTAATCTTAAATAATTTAACTGTAGCTGTATTTGGATCGTAGAGAGCTACATCCTCATAACTTATTTCACAAATGAAATTGTTACTAAATGTGAATCCAAACGGAATGAAACTACCAATAACCCGTTGTTTCAAGACAAGGTGTTTCACCCACGATTTAGCCTCCCCATACGTATCCATCACCCACACATCCCAATCACCATCTCCTTTTTTAATGTATGAAATCACACAAAGCCTCCCACATAATTGGATCTGTCATATTGTATAGGATCTGGAAGTGATATCTCGGTAAAAGTTTCAACACCCAAATCAAATGCTAATATTGTTTCTCGATTCCCAGCGTCACAAATCCAATGAAAACGGCTATCATGTCCATCTACAACTACTTCACTAGAATGGAGAAAAAATCTAATGTGAGACAGAAATCTTGTGCTAATCAACTCCCATGAGCCCTTTCTAATACTATAAACCTCCACTAGCTTGGGACTCTGTAAAACTTAATGTAGCCATAAAAACTTTGTAATCATCATTCTTGGGATCAAAACCAAACCGCAAAAAGGTACTGAATTCGAGTAGGCCTGTGGGGATAGTAAACGGTGGGATATCTATTATGTCAGAGAGAGAAGGATTCCAAATGTGAATGTTATATTCATTATCTTTGTAGTCATAAAAGCATATCAATCCATTCACTGAACCAATAACTTCACTGAATCTGGGATCATTGTGTTTGTTAGTATCAAGAGGAGGGGGTTTGATGAGGTCAGTGAGTTGGATATGGGGATATCGAGAGGAATGCGCTGTGAATTTCAATGGTTCATTGGAAGCAAAATCATCATAGATGAATACAAGAAGAATTTCAGAGTGGTTATGGGTTGAATGATAAAGATGGGATTTTATAAAGGAGGGGCGAGATATCAGAGCGTTCATGGATTTACAGACGGACTTCATTTGAGCAAGTAATTTGGCTGGTAAGCGCCAGAGATTTGATCACCAAATCTCACCTCTTCTTCTTGTCTCGTCGACACACACGAAGGACTAATGAGTTCGAAATCCCCAGTTGGCCCCTTTTTATACTTTTTCACAAGATGCAAGATTGACAAAACAACCCCTTCAAGTTTCCTTCATTTAATTTTGCTCTGATGGTAAAGTTGTTCTTCAAAGAATACGTACTCTTGACTATATTTTATTAGATTAGATTTTTATATTATAATATTAAATATTAAAAAATGATAGTTTTGAATAATATTAAATATTAATACAATCCTACTAAATAATTATAAAATATAAAAAATGATAGACTTAAAAAATGGTGATACACGGAGTCAAAATTTACACTAGCGGTGATCATATCGTCGTGAGGTTGAGGGCATACGTGATGATAGAAAGTGATATGATGATACGAATAAAAATAATTTTATTTTTTGTACGAATCATCTATTATTATTGTTACAGTTAGGGTAATAAGATCACTTTTTTCTTAGTTATAATAAAATATATTTTTCAATATTTATAAAATGATAAATTTAAATATTTGGTTAAATATTATATTATAAGTTTTAAGGGGCATATATGAAACTTCTTTTTAATAATTTTGATCATCAAAATCAAATTTGGAACTCCAATTTTTAGAGAAGTTCAATAATAAAACGAAATGAACCGAATCAAAACCCCAAGCTTGTCTATTCATTATATGAATTCTAGATGTTAACAAACATCTATGTGTGTGGAAGGATACCCACAATCACTACTAGAAAAAAGCTATTTATCGACATTCTTAGTGACATATAACTCAACGTCTCAAAATCGTGACAAACTTAGCGACAATTTTAGCGATGATGAAGTCTTCCACGTCATAAATGATGTCGAAATATATAAGAGTAGACAATAAAGTCATAAACTATGTTGTTAAATATGTCACTAATGTTGTGACTTGTTCAAACGAGTCACTAAGCAAGTCGCTAAATTTAGTGACTTGCTTAAAAAGTCACCAAGCAAGTCGCTAATTTATGACTTGCTCAAACATGTCCCTAACAAAGTCGCTAAGTTTGTGACTTGCTCAAACAAGTCACCAACCATGTCGCCAATTTTGTGACTTGCTTAAACAAGTCCCTAACCAAGTCCTTAACTTTGTGACTTGCTCAAACAAGTCACTAACCATGTCACCAATTTAATCATATATTTATTAATTTTAATATCTTTAATGCTTAAAAGTTCACATAAAAATTACGTACATAAAAAGGCCAGTAGTTGTTTTATAAATAAAAGGCCTAATGAATGACTTTCACAGCTAATTAAACCGGACGCTTGCAATTGTTACCAAGCCCAAACTAAGCAGATATCCAAAATTGTTTCCAAGCCCATATTGAATGCCCTAACGGACGCTCCACGCTCGCAATTGCTTCGGAAGAGAATGACCTGCTCGCAATTCAAGTTCGTCTGCTCGCAATTCAAGTTCGTCTCCTCGCAATTTGAATGACCTGCTCATCTACATTCCGTCCACCGTACTCACGATCATCGTCTTATCTCTAATCTCCCTTCACGATCATCATATCAGTTGCTTCAAACTCGAAATAGATCTGGTAAGAGTATGCGTTTTGTTCCTACATCTCCTGATTCAACTAATATGATTGTTATCTGATGGATATTTGAAGTAATAATAACTAATGTTCTAATTCAGTGAATAATAGACAAGGTCATCGATATCTTCTGTGAAAGCATGGATAAGAGGAATTTATTGTTATGATTCTGTGATAGCATGAATGACTTATGGATGTTGGCGACCGGATGAAAATAATATGATTATGTGCTAATATGATTGTTATCTGCTTTTACTAACAGTGAATTTTAACATTTCCTGATTCTGTTTGTTCTGTATCTTCTGTGAAAGCATGCGGATATGAGGCACTATAAAATCTCTAGTGTAGAATTGCTGATGAACAAACCAAACACGATTTAGTAATTAACAGTGAATTTTAACATTTCCTTATTCTGTTTGCTCTGTATGATATCTTCTGTGAAAGCATGCGGATATGAGGCACTATAAAATCTCTAGTGTAGAATTGCTGATGAACAAACCGAACACGATTTAGTAATTAACAGCGAATTTTAACATTTCCTGATTATGTTTGCTCTGTATGATATCTTCTGTGAAAGCATGCGGATATGAGGCACTATTAAATCTCTAGTGTAGAATTGCTGATGAACAAAACGAACACGATTTAGTAATTAACAGTGAATTTTAACATTTCGTGATTCTGTTTGCTCTGTATGATATTTTCTGTGAAAGCATGCGGATATGAGGCACTATAAAATCTCTAGTGTAGAATTGCTGATGAACAAAACGAACATGATTTAGTAATTGAGCAACCTGACGTGGATGGTGGGATTAATATTCACATTTTTCCATTTGATGATTGAATGAGGGCAAATTTTTTCCAGATTTAATCGGTTATGAAGTTTTTATTTAATTACATAAGTAAGAGGATTCTATACATGTGAATAATAGACAAGGTGTTGCTGGTCATTTTCTTGAAGTGGTGTATACTTTTAGAGTCCTAATAAGCCGTTAAACGAATGTTATGCTTTGGGTTTTAGAAGGGTATTCTTTTTTATCACCAAATTCTTTTAGGAGGCACAAGTATATGGCAACATATTAACCTTATGACACGGGAGCTTGTTGCTGCCTGAGTGACAACTGATAATGGCTGAGACATTAGTTGCACATCCGAAATAAGAAAAGTTTTGTATAATAAGAAAAATAGGGGTTACTTCAATGTGGGCTGGATTTGTATAGTTTGATCGTTCGTATTCTTTTGTCTACTTTTATATAATTGAGATGACTTAGTACCAACTGGTTACTATCTAATGGATCTTCTTGAAAATAATATACACTCATGGCTTACGAGTAAAAATATTACTATGTGGTTATATTGAATATAATTAAGTGACGTATGCTTCCACTGCCTCAGTTGCTTTAACTTTTTATCTTCTGGTTTTAACCATTTTTTTACTAGCAGTAACAAGTACGGGTAAATTTGTGTAACCGTTTATGTTTAGAAGGCTATGTCTACCTCTTAGGACTTAGGATTGATAATTTGTGCAACTGATTAATTTTCTTTTATGATTAATAAAGCGTAGAAACAATGACATCTGGTCGGGAGTGGATGTATATGAGGAAGTTGTAATACCCAGATGGCAAGTGCAGATGTACATGAGGAAGTTGATCAACCAAATGTCGATCGACGTATCATCTTAAGAATTCAAAGCAATTCGTAAGTTTAAATTACACGTATTTTTTTCACTTTTTCTTTAATTATTTTTACATCTATACATTTATATATTCATGCATACAAGTTTTAATGAATTTTTGTTTCCTTGTAGTTTTATACCCTCCCATTCCGTAGCAAGTAGCATCACAACCATTTGGAAATCATAGTTCATGGGAGAATGGGACACATGGACGAGTGTTCCACAAAAAGAGAAAGACGATTGCTTTCAAGGTAGTATGTTTGTTATTTAGACTAAAACCCACCACAGATCTTTTCTCTCTTGTTAGAATAGCAATATAGATAAGGGATTTGCTCCCTAAAACTAATATATAGTTCTTGCAGATTTATCGGAAGTTGATAATTCTGTAAATGTTACATTGTGATCAAAGACTAGAATTTCATATAAAATGATAGAATTTTGTCCATTTCCTTTTATAGGGCTGCCATCCTTGTGTTTGAATCATATTGGCAGAATACATGTTTGGATGCATCTGTTTGTCAATGGTCACCTTCTGAATAACTTTCTTACTTGAATGTTATTAAAGCTGCCCCATTCAAGAGTCTTTGTGGCACTTCTTTCTTTCTTTTTTTCTTTTTCTTTTTGGTTTTTTTTCTCTTAATTATTGAAGCCAGTTCAATTGCTTCATGGTAATTACTAATTTAACTTTGTTGTTTTTGTTTTCTTACTTGATTGGTTATTTGCAAGGCAGGTTCCACACTTATTATGTACAATATTTTAACTACTGTTTTTGGTCCCTGTGTGAACACCTACTCGCATGCTGCCTTCATTGTTACACTTGATGCCGAGTCGGGGAATATATCAAATACTTACCTAAGATGGGCCGAACATGTTGGCATAAAAAATGGAAGGGCTTATGGATCGGTGCTTGATGAGTATATGCTTCAAAATACCAATATGGAAGAGCCGTCTGTTCATAATGTACCTAATGAGGAATTGGATGATTTACGAGAGATGGTGGAGCACCAACAACTTGAGAATGGACTTTTAAGAGCTGAGTTGGATAATCTAAGATCAACACAAGAAGCACAATCAAGAAAATTAGATCAAGTCGTTAAATCACAAACTTTGTTGGAGCAAAACTTAAGGACTATCGTTTCCCAAGAAGTACATACATCCGTTGCTCAAGAAGTAAGTAAATCCGTGGCTCATGAAATGGGAAAAGCTACCCGCCAGCTTTTAGATGCAATTGGGGGTCGTTAATAGTTTATAGTTGAACATTGGAAACGTTTGATGTTGTACTCTTCAAATCACTTGCCTTTTATTAGTTTTTAGTTGAACATTGGAACATTGGAAATAGTTTGTAAATGTTTGATTTGATAATAGAATATTTTAGATTGTTAAATCTCGTTTTTATGATTATTATAAATAGGGATGTTAAAAGGGAATGGAATAATTTCGATTTTTTTATTTTGCCAAATTAGCGACTTGCATTATTATGTTTGTAGCGAAATTTTAATAAAATAATGACTTTTTTAGAAACATGCATAGCGACTTTTAAAGATTAGCGTCTTCGTTAGAGACTTGGCTAGCAACTTTTAGAGATAGTGTCATCATTAGCGACTTTGGTACCAATATGTTGATAAATACTAGCTTTCCCAATAGCGACTCATAATGTGACGGATATAGCGACACGTTACATAGCAGCCACCACCATAGCGACGCCCGTTTATTTGTCGCTAAAAATATTAGTAACGTTACTACAAATGTCTCTACTTTTAGAGACATATGGTGAAAGTCACTAAAATCAGCGACTATTCCCCTTCTGTCACAGAGAGCGTCGCTAGCTGCAAATATGTCACAAAAAATGTCGCTAAATCTGTCGCTAAAAGACCAGTTTTTTGTAGTGAATATTTGTTTAATGAATATGTCAATGCGAGAAAAAAAATGATAAGTACAGGTGTAAGTTAAATAAACTTAATCACTCTATGCATTTTATGTTATGTTGGATCCAACAATGAAATGATCTTTTATTAGACATGTTTTTAGAAAGATGATTACATATGGTGCTCGAGGTTGAAAATAGATTGGATGATTTGGTTAGATCATACAAAGAAAGGTTTAACAAGGTTGAATTCAAGTCAGGATCTCAAGAGGTTTGTAATAAAATTTTAGGGGATTTTTAGTACTAGATGAAAGTTACTCATTTGCAATTGTAATCAAGTTAACAGGTCCCCAATTGTATATCGGATGCAAAAAGGTAATATATTATAATTTTCAAGCTTTTGTTAATATCATTTTACATTATTATGTTTATGAACTTTGTAGTTTTGTTAGATATTTTGGCAAGCTTTTCAAGCCTTTTTTACTACAGGGTTTGACAATCACTCGGTTTAGTTACGTTTGCAGGCACACGGCTCTTGATGAGTATTTTCATTTAATTAAATCATATGAGTGAAGAAGATATTTGGAATCTTTTCCTTCTCGGTGTAGTGTTTTTGTAGCTTAACATGAATACTAAGCTACAAAAACATGTTACGTCTTATTAATTAAATCATAGTACGTTGTTTAAGTAGTTTCGAGCTCATATTATGTTTTAAACAAAATTATTGGTAGCTTTGACTTTTTAAAAAAATCAAATCATGTTACTTGCGTTTAACAATAAGTATTAATACGAAAAGGTTTCATCACTTTCATATCTCAAAGTCTGGGGATGTCCCACTTACGTGAAACGTGATGTGAAGGATAAGTTTGATCTCTAGAGCAGAGATGTGTTACTTCATTGGATATCCTACTGGGTCTATAGGATATTTATTTTACAAACCTTCTGAGAATGTTGCTTAGCTTCCACCCCGAGACATGTCAAGAATGTATCAACAACTTCGCCGCATCCCACTTCATTCTTATAATTTTATTACTTATTAGCTTATGTTTGAGCCGATCGTATCATTTTAAAAAGTAAAGTTATCGTCGTCAATCATAAGCGCTGCACCTAAGAAGCATACCTCTCATGTTCATGTTGAGCACAGTCTAGAACCTGGCTTGTTTCTATTACACGTGTGTTATCTATATGTGATTATATACATGTGTTTATATGATTAACAGTCTGGTAAACTCACTAAGCCCTCGTAGCTTATAAGATATTATGTGTTATGTTTTGCATGTAGCAAGGGCAAGTCTCCTGTTTGACCTCAGTTTTAGTATCAATCTTTTGAGAATACGATTAACGCCTCTTGTACTTTGATTAGCTTTTGGGTACCAAACTATGAGTGTATATTTGTGAATATCTTTTGTCTGGAAAACGGTTTTAAACTTTGTACGCTTCCACTTTGTTGTAAATTATATGTGTTTATTTCTAAAAAATGTTTTCAGATGTGATTTTCATGTGTTTTGTAAATTGGGACGTTACAACTCATTTACAATTCTCCTTCCTTCATGTGGAGAACTTCAAACTCCTGTCAAAACGCCCGTAAATGAACACGTTTTACTCGTGCTGTACCTTGATAATTTTCCTTAATAGACTTCTAAATGTTCTCTGTTGTGTCTTTGTTGATGATAGTCAGAACAGAGCAATCTAGTGCTTGAAACAAATAGTTCCAAACATACAAACTACAACAAGTTCTAAAGAAACATAATGAAAACACAATAACTACTAACAAATGACAAACATAACCTAACAAATGATAGAAAATTCTCTTATCTATCAATTGGGAAAGTGATTTGTCAATTTCTCATGATAAAATGAAAAACTTTTTAGTAAATACCTATTTATTTCATGAGATAAGAAACTATATGAGACTTTGGCTTAATGAGAAATTATATCTATATTTAAATATTTGAGATTAATATAAGAGCCTACACTACGTACTTTCCATATACCAAACACTTAGTTTTCATTTACCCATCTTTTTCATTCATTTTTATTAAATTATAAAAATTACTAAGCAAATTATGTCTTTCTTATTTTCGAATCAATATTGCTGATTTTAGTTTTTATTTTACGTGGTATTTATAACTATTTTTTGGTTACTTTATTTTTTTCTCTTTATGATTTTTAGTATTTGATTTTATTTTATAGTTTTAGACTTTAGTATTCTTTGCATGTTCTTTTATTATAAACTTTTAACAAACTTATGCTACTTATTTACATATTTTACTCTTATTTTGATTTTTAAGAAAAATTATAATTGATTACTTATAAATCTTTAAAAGAGCTACTATACTTAAGTTATAGATAATACAACCTTTATATGTAAAATTAGATACATAATTAAAAATATTTAATAGATGATTTTTTTTAATTGTAAGCTATCATACATCTTCAAAACTTTTATATTCTAAGACCAACAATATTTTTATATATAAATAAAAAAATATATTCTAAACAACAAAATATATTAATGTATGTATTCGTGGAGATAATAAATAGAATACACACGTATCTATATCTTATTAGAAATATGTATATTAAAGTTTAAAATTGACCCAACTCAATTGTATAGATAGGTTAGGTTCATTAGATTTTCCATACCCATCATATACTAAACCTTAATATACATACCTCTCGTAAAGACATAGTCATAACAAATAGTTAGATCCCGCAACAATACGTATGGGCTAACAAAGCCTAGTTATAAACAATTGGTGACAAACATTAGCTTATAATTACTAGAAACATGAATCATTGGATCACAAAGTCATAGACTCACAAACACAAAAGATCAGAAAATTATGACCAATGACCAAACTACAATGCAACGTTAAGTTTTTCACTGAAGTAAGCAACGGGGCGATTTAGTTGGGATAGAACAACTCCAATTACTACCCCTGAAGCGTCACATCCCACCTCGAACACCTCCGTTCAGAGACTTTATTTTCATATTACCAAACAAGTTAAATGCTTACCGGTTCAGCATTACGTGTTGAACGGTCTCATTCAGCAGTAAACAAACACACCCTTAGCCTATACCACATCTTACCATTTAAGTAGGAAACAGAAGACAAATATGGGTGTGTGTCCAAGCTAATGACGTACACAACAAATTGTTGTCACAAAAAATAACTAGTGTGTTATCATCATTGTACCCCTCATATGTTGACAAGAATAAAAGAAAGTAGTAATATGACCAACTGCAACATTTTTTAACGTATTCTACGTGGTTATAATTTTCTTTTATTTGATTATATTGTTCGTTTTAATTGTAATTGTAAATGGAACTAGAAATTATATTTAAATTATGTAAAACACGAAGGTGCACTTTAGAAAAAATACAATGAAGAATTTCAAATATACAATGAAGAATATCAACACCCAAATCAAATGCTACTATTGTTTCTTGATTCCGAGCATTACAAATCCAATGAAGACGGCCATCATGTCCATCTACAACTTCACTAGAATGGCAAATAAATCTAATGTGAGATGGAAATCTAACGCTAATCAACTCCCATGAGCCCTTTCTAATACTATAAACCTCTACTAGCAGGGACTGATTTGTAACCATATAAACATCTGTACCTACACGGAATGTACCCACACAAACTTTGTCATCAGAAAAGCATATCAATCCATTCACTGAACCAATAACTTCACTGAATCTGGGATTATTGTGTTTGTTAGTATCACGAGGAGGGAGATTGATGAGGTCAGTGAATCTGAAATTACTGTGAATTCCAATGGTTCATTTGAAGCAAAAGCATCGTCGATGAATACAAGAAGAATTTCAGAGTTGTTGTGGATTGAATGATGAAGATGGGATTTTATAAAGGAGGGGCGAGATATCAGAGTGTTCCAGGATTTACAAAGGGATTTCATCTGAGCAAGCAATTTGGATGATAACCGCATGAATATGTTGCATAAAACATCATCAGGTAGGTAACGCTTTTCCAAAGTCACTATCTGCGTTTTCTTGCGAGGTGGTGTTGACATTTTTTGTATGAATATATTAACCTGCAATGGATCATTAAGAAAAGCTATTACTTTCTCAACTTGCTTGGACTTCAATCACATAGATAGTTGAGGAGAAAAAAAATCCTCAGCAAGACTTGAGGATAAACTTTTATTTGATCAACTCAATTATTTGTTAGCTTACTATCATACACAGTTTAAAGTACTAATATTTCTGGTGGCAGATTCAAGAAAAACCGCAGTAAAAACTGCATCAGAACAGCAGGAAAACACATAGACCATCAAATAACCCTTTTAAACCTCACAATATAAAATTTTCATTAAAATTTCAACCAAATACGAAGATGCACTTTAGAAAATATACAATGGAGAATTTCATCAAGACAGACTCACAAGAGCTTCAGTGCATGCTAGGATCAGTTGGGGCATTTGATTGTGCAGATAGACACTTTCCACGACACAAACACCAAAAACAAATAAATAAAAATAATAATTAAATAAATAAAAAAACGCCAATTTGACATACTTGGATGTATTGCTTCTTGTAGAGCTTTTATATTGCTTTCTTCTTTTCATAATGCAACATGTTTAGCAGGGGTTGCTTCCGGCCAAACCAGACTCTCAACATACGGAACGATCTTAAAAGAAAAGCCTTTTGTCAAAGTCTTGATCTTAGATAATTTAACCTCAGCTGTATTTGGATCGAAGAGAGCTAGATCATCATCACCTAATTCACAAATGAAATCGTTACTTAATGCGAATCCAAGCGGAATGAACCAACTACTAGCCCGTTGTTTCAAGACAAGGTGTTTCACCCACGATTTAGCCACCCCATACGTATCCATCACCCACACGTCACAATCACCATCTCCCATTTGCCTGTATGAAATCACACAAAGCTTTTGGGACAAAACTCCCACAGAATTGATTGCTCCAGATCGTATAGGATCCGGAAGTGATATCTCGGTAAAAGTTTCAACACCCAAATCAAATGCTAATATTGTTTCTTGATTCCCAGTGTCCCCAATCCAATGAAGACAGCCATCATGTCCATCTACAACAACTTTACTATCTTCAATAATATATCTAATATGAGACGGAAATCTTACGCTAATCAGCTCCCATGAGCCCTTTTTTATACTATACACCTCCACTAGCAGGGACTCTGTAACTATATCACCATCTGCACCTACACGGAATATACTATTAAAAACTTTGTAATCATCATTCATGGGATCAAAACCAAACCGCAAAAGGATACAGCAGTCGAGTGGGTCTTCAGGGATAGTAAACGGTGGGATATCTATTAAGGCAGAGAGAGAAGGGTTCCAAATGTGAATGTCATATTCATCATCTTTGTAGTCATAAAAGCATATCAATCCATTCACTGAACCAATAACTTCACTGAATCTGTGATTCTTGTGTATATTAGTATCAAGAGGAGGGGGTTTGATGACGTCAGTAAGTTGGATAAGGGGACATCGAAAGGAATGCGCTGTGAATTTCAATGGTTCATTGGAAGCACAAGCTCCATCGATGAATACAAGAAGTATTTCAGAGTGGTTGTGGATTGAATGATGAAGATGGGATTTTATAAAGGAAGGGTGAGATATCATAGCGTTCCAGGATTTACAGAGGGACTTCATTTGAGCAAGCAATTTGGCTGGTAAGCGCATGAATATGTTGCATAAAACATCATCAGGTAGGTAACGGTTTTCCAAAGTCACTATCTGCATTTCTTTGTATGAATATATTAACCTGCAAAGGATCATTAAAAAAAGCTATTACTTTCTCAACTTACCTGGACTTCAATCACATAGATATGGTTGAGGAGAAAAGAAATCCTCAGCAATACTTAAGGATAGACTCTTATTTCATCCACTCAATTATTTGTTACCTTGCTATCCTACACAGTTTAAAGTAATAATATTTCTGGTGGGAGTGTGAGACTGATTAGTAGCTTAAAATACACAAAAAAACAAAAGTAAAAACTGCATCAGAACCAACAGCAGGGGAGACACATAGAACATCAAAGAACCCTTTTAAACCTCACAATATAAAGATATCATTCAAATTTCAACCAAATTATGAGTTTATAATAAAATAGCAAATTAAAAATCCTAAATTTAGGATTTTTTAAAGTATGCTTTGACCAACAAACAATGGAGCAGAAGTTACATTTAAATAATTGTCAGTTGTATGTAATACAAATAGACCCTAAACCAACAATGTATTAATACTCTCTATTAATTGTATAAACAACTCGTACTCTCATAAACCCTAATTGCAGGTGCTCACATTAACAATTTAAAAATAATAACCTAAAATCGTTTTCTTAATCCTTTTGTTGCTGAATGTTTATATATATTTGATATTTGTTCTTGAAACCTCGATTGGAACAGTGAGCGTTCAATTTGAATAATCGGATCCCATGACAGACTAATCCCCAAATCTGGCTATCAAAAGCATTTAACCCTTAATGTTGATTGGAAATCAGTCTAGACTCGGTATTAAACAACCTGTAACAACTAATTTCATTATAATCATGATTTCATTCATCACGAAGGTTAAGGGTTTTTCACAGACGGTGAACATCGACCAGCCAAAAAACAACAAAACCCAATAAAAATCCATCAATTTAAACCCTAATAAGTTAGAAATCGTACCTTTAATTCTTTTAGAAGCTTAAACCTTGAATATTTAAGCAACGCGCCAAAGTTTGATCGCCAAATCTCACCTCTTCTTCTTCTTCTTCTCTCGTCGAGACACATCACAGTGCAAGGACTAATGAGTTTGAAATTTTGAAATCCCCAGTTGGCCCCTTTTTATACTTTTGCACAAGATGCAAGATTGACCAAACACCCCCTCGGCCCCTCAACCTTCATTTAAATTTGCCACTAGTTATCTTCCAATATAAATATACTTGACTAGATAACTGATATAAAGAGTATAAATTATACATAACAATTTAAAATTATAGATAAGTAAAAGCATTTAAATTTGTAGGAGATGTAGATAACTACAAATATTACGAATATTTATGTTAAATAAGTAACAAATATTACGAATATTTATGTTAAATAAGTACAAATATTACTCAAAGTACAACTTATGTATAAGAATTTAAAAATGTAGATAAGTACATATATTTTAAATTTGTAAAAGATGTAGATATAAATTATGATAAGCATAACTTTTAGGATAAGATATTTAACTTATATAGCAAAAAGATAAGGTTGATAAGCATAAATAGTTTGAAAGTGTAGAAAGCTTATAATTGATTCTGATAACAAGAAAATCCAACTAAGTTGCTTGTAACATATTAAATGTTGGAAATAAAAAATAAAAGCAATTAAAATCGACTAAAGGGGTGTTTTCCATAGCTTATTTAAGTTTATTAGCTTATTAGTTTTTTAGCTTATTAGCTTATTTAATTAAATAAGCTAAAACAAATAAAAGTGTTTTCCGTGGCTTATTTAAAGAAGACTTATTTATGCTTTAAAATGACAAAAAAGGGCATGTCTAATAAGCTCAAGTGTTTACCATGACTTATTAACCCTAAAAATCGGAGAAGAAAGAGCAAGGAAGAAGATGAAGCATACAAAATAAAGGGTAAAAGATGTAATTTGGATAAATAAGCTCTAATAAGCTTCAAAATATTGGCTTATTTAAAACTCATAAATAAGCTAATAAGCTCATCCTTAATAAGCTATGAGAAACACTATTTAAGGCTTATTAGCTTAAATAAGCTAATAAGCTAATAAGCCAAATAAATAAGCTATGGAAAACACCCCTAAATAAGGTAAATGATTAACTAATGTGGATGTTTAATATTAATTTTTCTCAGTCTTTGGAATCTTCAACTTTTGTGAGTAGACGACACTTTTAGAAAACAATGACCGAATGAGTACGTCCTTCTCAAGATCATCCGCGAAACGCTTTGTTATAGGAATGGAAGAAGGGGTAACAGACTCGGTAGTAATATTGTCATCTTCTGTTACTGAATGAGTACGTCATTCTCAAGATCATCCACGGAACGCTTTAAATTTATATATGTGTGTGTATACACATATTGCACCTAGAGGTGCACAGAAAAACAGAATATCTGGTTTTTTATCCGGACCGGTTATTATCCGATCCGGTTTCTGGACCGGTTACAAGGAATCTACGCCCATCGGATTTTTATCCGGTTACAAAAATCCGGTTTTTATCTGGAAAAAGATTCTAGTCCAAGGCTGCCAAAAAAATAGCCGTTTATATCCGTTTTTTGTTCATTTTTCTCCATTTTTAACACCACAAACTTGTATAAATAGTGTGGGGATGTTGTAAGTTGATTAGTATCAAAATCCAATACTCTCAAACTCTCTCAAACATGTTTTTATCTTTTTAAAATGGCTACGAGTAATAACGCGCCCACACGGTTGAATTTTCCATTGGGGAAACAATGATGTGGTTAGAGCGATCGAGCACAACCGCAACAAAGATTTACGGGATCACTACGATTTATGTGAAATGTCTAATGGTTCGAGGAGGGCGTGGTGTAAACTTTGTCTTAAGTTTTTTGCACCTGAAGGAAATATGACGTTGAAGAATCACATACAAAGTCATGCAAAGCACTTCGGTCAAGATCGAATCTTACCCCGCAAGGTGGCGTTGTCATCTACGACAACGAGAAACCACGCGAAACGCGAAGTTCGTAATTGGTTTGTTTGATGTTTCGTTTGTATGAACTTTTGTCCTCAAAAGATGAAATACCGGTTCTTAAACTCCTATTATTCTTTCGGCGATGATCTTGGTTGTTTGTTGTTTTAAGGTTTGACATTTGAAATCTTGTTTCTTTCAACGTGCCTCTATTGTTGGATTTATGAAGATATTAGTATATCTTAAGCGAGTTGGAAAAATTCCCTTTTCTTTTATTAGATATGTTCCACAAGATACTTCATAAAAATATTTTGGGTATAATTTTAACTCTACATGTTTTCAAACTTGTGGAAACAAAACTATATTTTGGACTATATGTTGTTTTGGATATTTTATGGTTTTGATGCATCGAGCTACTTATCCACCTATGGGGGTACCATACGCACATCATTGGGGGCACCAATGGTGTGACTCCTTCTGTGGCGGTGTGATCAGTTCACAACGTCTCCTAAGATTTGGCACCGAGAGCTATTTGGTGAGGAGGCATATGTGTTAACCTCAAACTTTAGTTTACGTTATGTTGTGGTGGATGATAGTGTAGTGCTCAACACCCCCTCTCACATTTGAGCTAGGAAATGCAATCACTTGAATTTATTTTTGAGTTAGGATTTGTGATCTTGAAATAATCGATTAGGTTTTGTGATATTTGAATACATTGTTCAATTAGGGTTTCAAGCTTGTAACTAATTATTTGATTTACGGGTTCGATTATAAATTTTAGATTTTTTTTTTCAAAACTACCTTAGTTTAAAAAAACTATAAAGTGGGCTTTTTTTTATTTTCACATTTATTATTTCCGAGAATCTAAATCTCGACTTCTTCATTTGAAACAACCACTTGTCTCAACTTTCTGACCAAAAGAGTGTTATTGACTAGCCGAGATTCAAATTCTCGACTTGTCAAATAGAAATGGATTCTTGTGTGTCTGTGATTGTGGTGTCCCATCCTTGCAGCATATTTCTTTATTATTTTATAATTTGTTAGGCTAACTAGACCAAACAACTCCAAAGTTAAATAGGTCTCGGCCTCTCGGGTGAAGATTTTTTTTTTTTTTAAAGAGAGACTAACCCGACCGGCCATAATAACCCGAAATCCAATCAGCCTGATCAGATCAACAACAACAATAACTGTACCCAATCCTGCTAAAGCGGGGTATGGGGGAGGTAGGAGTGTAGACAATCATACCCGTACTTGTTGGTAGAGAGATTGGTTCCTGAGAAGGACCTCCGGCCATGTGAAATAAAATCTAGTGAAAAGTAAAAATAAAAATCTAAAATAGAATAGAAATAATGTAAGAAGAAAATGGAGAAATACGACTAAATATAAAAGTAAAAATAAAAAATAAATATAATGTAGTTCTGAGAAAGTCCAAAGTGAGAGCCATAATAAAGGTATGTCATAAATAATATACCAAGTATGAAACTACTAGCACGTATAATAGTAGGACCGAAATCCTTTTACAAGTAAGTATAACAATCTAAGAAAAAAGAATATGTAAAAAAAACGCAGAAGGTCTATCCTAATCCCTAAAGCCCTGTGCTGCAAGCTGCGGTCTAAGTTCTTCTTAACCCCGGGTCTTAATCCTCCTTCTCCATGACACCCTGTCTGAGATCATGTCCTCATAGAGCGAAAGCTCCTGTAAATCCGCTCTAACTCTATCTTCCCACCTCAGAAAAGGACGACCCCGCCTTCTAATACCTTCAACTACAATAGATTCCGCTCCCCTAACTAGTGTCGTTGGTTGTCTCCTTTTAACGTGTCCAAACCACCTTAGTCTACCTTCCCTCAACTTGTAGACAATAGACGTCACTCCTAATTCTTTTCTAAAGACATCTACCGGAATCAGATCAACACCTCTAATTTATAGATCTTGGAACAACCACCATGACATGAGTAGTTTACATATGTGAAACCGTCACCGCCTTCTTTTAGCTCGAGTCTCTATCTTCACCTAATATAATTAACATTTTATAAACTCATTTTATTTGTTGGAGAGAAAAATTGTTTTCTTTAGAAAATTGAATGAAAATGAGAATACTAAATCACTTTTATGCCTCCAAGGATCGTGTAATATATTAACAAACATAGGTTTTCGGATCGCATGTAAAAGAGGAACTAATAAGTTGGATCAATAAAATTGAAGGAAAAAACGCATAAGGCAAGCAATAATAAACCAAATGTTCAAAAGGGTCAAACAGCAAACACGTGTGAAATCAAAATGCAATGTTGCAAATGGGTCAGCGGTAATTATGTTTTATTAATAAATGGTGAAACAGGTAAATAAAAAAAATTAGCTAAAAAGGAAATGGGTCAAATGTATTAAACAGTTTAAAAGTGGCCCAAAGCATACTTAAATGTTGACGTATAAGAGTGTTTTTTTGGTTAAGTTTAAGTTGAGGCATGTCATAGATTACCAACTGGTTTGTATTTATGAGAATCACACAAAGAGCCTCAAAAAACTATACCATTTTGATTACTAATATAATTTTCATTGAGCTATCAAAGACATGGTCCGATATATATAATAACAATATTTCCTCATTAAAACTGTTATAGATGTAATTGCATGATTATAAGCTATCATACTAAACCAATTAACTAGCTGCAGGAAAAGGTATGAAATCTATGCTAGTTTGAAATATGAATGTGTATCTGACCATTCGTATGCAATGCTTTATCGTTTGTATATTGAGTTAGTGAGAGATAATTTTGTTGGGAATTTCAAATATGGGTGACATGAAGTGTATCAGTAATACAACTTTGTTGAGATTAATTTATAAATTCTGCTGCTAAAAAAACTATGTTTCTTAACCATATTTAAAGGTATTGTGATTCAACTATACACTTTTTTATGTATAACAAAAAATATTATATACAAATCATTAAGTGGCACATGAATAAGTGGCACATAAATAAACATTAAGTGGCACATAAATAAACGTTCTTGTAAATATATACAAGTAACATCGATGAGATTAAGCATATACCACATCTTACCATTTAAGTAGGAAACAAAAGACAAATATATATGGGTGTCTGTCCAAACTTATTAATGACATGCTACTGAATAAACTAATAATCATGTTAATTCCCACAATATAAATCAGATTGAAAATTATCTGAGTTCATACAAATAAATAAAATTAATAATTAAAACTAGAAAAAAAAAAGAAACAAAACCGGAAGACCCTCGCCAACAAACGTACTTGGATGTATTGCCTCTTGTAGAGCTTATACATCGCTTTCTTCTTTTCATATTGCAACACGTTTTGCAGGGCTTGCTACCGGCCAAACCAGACTCTCAACATACCGAACGATCTTAATTCGGCCACTTAGGCGATTTGGCGTAGTCTTCTTAATCTTAAATAATTTAACTGTAGCTGTATTTGGATCATAGAGAGCTACATCCTCATAACTTATTTCACAAATGAAATTGTTACTAAATGTGAATCCAAGCGGAATGAAACTACCAATAACCCGTTGTTTCAAGACAAGGTGCTTCACCCACAATTTAGTCACCCCATATGTATCCATCACCCACACATCCCAATCACCATCTCCTTTTTTACTGTATGATATCACACAAAGCTTTTGAGACAAAACTCCCACATAATTGGATCTGTCATATTGTATAGGATCCGGAAGTGATATCTCAGTAAAAGTTTCAACACCCAAATCAAATGCTAATATTGTTTCTCGATTCCCAGCGTCACAAATCCAATGAAAACGGCCATCATGTCCATCTACAACAACTTCACTAGAATGGAGAAAAAATCTAATGTGAGACGGAAATCTTGTGCTAATCAACTCCCATGAGCCCTTTCTAATACTATAAACCTCCACTAGCTGGGACTCTGTAAAACTTAATGTAGCCACAAAAACTTTGTAATCATCATTCTTCGGATCATAACCAAACCGCAAAAAGGTACTGAATTCGAGCAGGCCTGTGGGGATAGTAAACGGGGGGATATCTATTATGGCAGAGAGAGAAGGATTCCAAATGTGAATGCCATATTCATCATCTTTGTAGTCATAAAAGCATATCAATCCATCACTGAGCCAATAACTTCACTGAATCTGGGATCATTGTGTTTGTTAGTATCAAGAGGAGGGGGTTTGATGAGGTCAGTGAGTTGGATATGGGGATATCGAGAGGAATGCGCTGTGAATTTCAATGGTTCATTGGAAGCAAAATCATCATAGATGAAAACAAGAAGAATTTCAGAGTGGTTGTGGGTTAAATGATGAAGATGGGATTTTATAAAGGAGGAGTGAGATATCATAGCGTTCCAGGATTTACAGAGGGACTTCATTTGAGCAAGCAATTTGGCAGGTAACCTCATGAATATGTTGCATAAAACATCATCAGGTAGGTAACGGTTTTCCAAAGTCACTATCTGCATTTTCTTGCGAGGTGGTGTTGTCATTTTTTTGTATGAATATATCAACCTGCCATGGATCATTAAAAAAAGCTAATACTACAACTTGCCTGGACTTCATCACATAGATATGGTTGAGGATAGACTCTTATTTAATCAACTCAATTATTTGTTACCTTACTATCCTAGTAGTATCCTACACGGTTTAAAGTACTAATATTTCAGGTGGCAGATTCAAGAAATTATTTAAACCACAGAAAAAAAAAAGCAGTAAAAACTGCATCAGAACAACAGGAACACATAGAACATCAAAGGACCCTTTTAAACCTCACAATTTAAGGATTTCATTCAAATTTCAACCTGATTATGATTTTATAATGAAATAGCAAATTAAAAATCACAAATTTAGGATTTAGAAGTAAACTTGGGAATTTAGGGTTAGTCGCCAAACCTTTGAACAACAAATAATGGAGCGGAAGTTACATTTAAATAACTTTCAGTTGTAGGTAATACAAACAGGCCCTAAACGAACAATGTATTAATACTTTCTACCGAACCCTAATTGCAGGTTGCTTACGTTAACAAATTAAATTTCTTACTTAAAATCGTTTTCTTAATCCTTTTGTTTCTGAATGTTTACAAATACATGATTTGTGTTCTTGAAACCTCGATTGGAACAGTGAACCAAGACATAATGATTCACTTTGAAAAATCGGATCCCATGATAGACTAATCCCCAAATCATGCTATTAAAAGCATTTAACCCTAGTTGTTGGTTGGAAATCAGTTCTAAACTCATTATTAAACAATCCTTAACAACTAATTTCATTATAATCATGATTTCATTCATCAATGAAGATTTTGGGTTTTTCACAGACAGTGAACATCGATCAACGAAAAAACAACAAAACCCAATAAAAATCCATCAATATAAACCCTAATAAGTTAGGAATCATACCTTGAAATTTATAGAAGCTTAAACCTTCAATATTCAAGCAAAGCACCAGAGATTTGATCACCAAATCTCACCTCTTCTTCTTGTCTCGTCGACACACACGAAGGACTAATGAGTTCGAAATACCCCGTTCCTCCCTTTTATAGTTTTTCACAAGATGCAAGATTGACGAAACAACCCCTTCAAGTTTCCTTCATTTAATTTTGCTCTGATGGTAAAGTTGTTCTTCAAAGAATACGTACTCTTGACTATATTTTATTAGATTAGATTTTTATTGAGAAAATTTCACGGATAATTCGTATTATTGGGATCTCCAGTGTAATAAACGAACTTAAAAGACTGTGCATGTAATAAATGTTATACCTACAGGGACCATCCATGAAATTTTCTCATTTATATATTAGAGTTAATTACAAAATTAGTCCTTTCATTATCTCCCATATTGCAAGTTTAGTCATTTCAGCCAAATTTCTTCAAGATCAGTCCTTTAAATGAGAAATTTGCACATAATTAGTCATTTGCTCTAATAGGAGTTAAATTTGACTATTAGTCAAAGGCAATTTTGTCTTTTTACTCTTTATTCCTGTTACCAAACATTGTTATAGAAAGGACCAATTTTGTAATTAACTCTTGTTTTTATATAACTTTCTAATTGCATTTACTTACATTAATGGCAACACAAATTTTTTTTCCAGTTCTTAATTTCTTATGTTTTCTTATTTGTTTGTGTTCTTATGATATATCTCATTTTGAAAAAACCAGCATTTGCAACCTAGTTATACAAGGGTTATGATTCTAAGTCAACCCCAAAAGACAACACTAGAACACTATGCCATATTCACACTGTCCCTCACTAGAAAATCTTGATCATTAACGAGGTGCTTAGGATTGCTTATTATAGCTACTTATTTGATGACAAAACACATCATTAAACCTTTTACTAATGAGTGTTTAGGATTGCTCAATAGACGTCGGTGACCGTTTGGAGGATCGGAATTTGAGATTCCGAGTAACCGTTAATAAGCACCGTAAACTGATCTGATCACAGAGTTACCCAAATCAAGAACATTATCAAGAATAAGATGTGAATAGATCTGAAATGCTACCCAAATCAAGAACATTATCAAGAACAAGATGTGAAATGCTACCAAATACAGATATGTAAATGACATGAAAAAAAATGAGTGATGAACGACGGTTGAAGCAGCAGCGGTTGGCGAAGCATTCTTCGGCGGTGGCTATAGGGTTTTGTAGGGTGGTGGTTTCAGGAGGTTGCCGGGGGTGAGGGGCTGGTGACTCACGACCGCCTTAGGGTTCTCTCTATCTTTCTCTCTCTCTCTCTCTCTCGTTTTGTGCGATTTAGGTCTTTGCTTTCACAATCGAGAATAGAGTTGTGCGGTGGTGTGACGGTGGAAAACCAATGGTGGCCGGCGGTGGTGGCAGGTGGTGGCAGGTGGTGCCGTGGTGGTGGCCGGCGGTGAGTAGGGTGTGAGTAGAGAGAAAGAGGAAAATATACAAATATGTGAGGTGTTTAGGTTTTTATTGTTAAAAACCAAAGGTGTTTGGTATCTAGGTTAAAAGCAATGGCTGTTTGGTAACAAGTATAATAGGCGAGATGTGTTTGGTTTCAAGTATAACAAACGAAAAGACGAAATTACCCTTTGACTAACATTCAAATTTAACCTTTGTTAGAGCAAAAAACTAATTATGTGCAAAATTCTTGTTTAAAGGACTGATCTTGAAGGAATTTGGCCGAAAGGACTAAACTTGCAATATGGGAGATACTGAAAGGACTAATTTTGTAATTAACTCTTCATATTATATGTGAGTTAGTTTTAAAATTAAAATATATATATTAAATTAATATAACGATACTAAATAATTATAAAATATAAAAATGATAGATTTAGAAAACTGTGATAGACAGTGTCAATATATACACTAGCGGTGATCATATCAACGTGAGGTTGAGGGCACACGTGATGACGTAAAGTGATATCATGAAAAGAAGATACATAATTTTATTTTTTGTACAAATCATCCATTATTATTGTTACACTTAGGGTAATATGATCAAGTTTTTATTAGTTATAATTAAATATATTTTTCAATATTTATAAAATGATATTATAAGTTTTAAGGGGCATATATGAAACTTTTCTTAATAATTTTTATCATCAAAATCAAAATTGGAATTCCAATTTTTAGAGAAGTTCAATAATAAAACGAAATGAACTGAATCAAAACCTCTAGCTTATCTATTCTTTACATAAATTCTAGATGTTAACAAACATCTATGTGTGTGGAACTGTGGAAGGATACCCCCAATATTTGTTTAATGAATATGTCAATGCGAGAAAAAAAATGATAAGTACCGGTATAAGTTAGATAAACTTAATCACTCTATGCATTTTGTGTTATGTTGGATTCAACAATGAAATGATCTTTTATTAGACATGTTTCCAGAAAGATGATTACGTATGGTGCTCGAGGTTGAAAATAGATTGGATGATTTGGTTAGATCATACAAAGAAAGGTTTAACATGATTTGGATGGTTTGTTATGTTGGCCCACATTTTCTGTCTAATCATCTTCGACTTGTAACAAGTTTGAGCACTAGCAAAGGATAAGCACTGATCACCTTCAAATATTGAGAAAGTAGGAGAAGGTGGTAGTTAGACCAAAGCGATTTTTGTAATATTCTTAAAAATCACGAAGCCTTGTTTGTGAAATTTAGGCCATGTTTCAGAATTTGATTTGGTTTTTTTTAACAGCACATACATAGTATTTTTTTTATGAACATAAAATCGTCAACTTGCAAAAACAATCTCATTTGTAATTTGGAATATACTATGACCATTTAGTTGTGAATAATAGTCATGTAATTCCTTTCAGTCAAATTGTCACTGATTTGATCAGGTTTAAGATCCAAGAAATTACCATATCATTCGCTCTTTTCCAGTGAGGCCCGAGTGTTGAGTCTTCTCCAGAGAGATCACAATTGATAAGTTTGAGTTTATTCTTCGCAACTAGGGCAATCATAATTGAGCGTTTCCATGAGCTATAATTTTCGGATAAAATGAGCTTCTTTGCGATTAGGATCATTCTAGGATGATCATTGGGATGAAGATATAGTGGATGATGAACTGAATCAACTTTTTCTTGTTGATTATTGGCTTTTGGACTCATGATTTATGAAACTGAGGTTGATTGTGAACCGAGAGATTTCATAGAGGTCAGATCGCGAATCGATTGAGTGATTTCACGAATAGGAAAAAAATGAAAAAAAATATACAGATCTTTTTAAGCGGTCTGCAAGCGTAGCGGAAGACTGGATCGATTTTGAACAGATGATTGAGAGCTTTGATTCAATCAACTGCTCTGATACCATAATACGAAATGAAGAAGATGAACAGAGAATTGATATGAGATTACTTAAGAGAGTTATTACAAGCTAATCTTGTTTATAAACAATAGAAGGAAAGACTAATAGCTAACTAACTTTGTAGCTAACTTTATTATAGTTTGTTACATCTAACAAAGCAATGTTCAAGTAGGGTTCTTGTCTTGTGAGGCTGATTGTGATTACAACTCACTTGATAAGCAGATGTGCTTCCATATCCCCCCACAATTTGGCAGTGCATATGAGTTGCAATTGCCCAACTTGGACAAGCAATTGTAGTGAATATGTCTAGATAAACCTTTGGTGAGGATATCTTCCAGTTGAGATTTGTAGGGATATATTTGGGTAGAATCTGTCCATTTTTTATCTTTTCACTTACAAAGTGACAATCAATTTCTATATGCTTGTACGAGCATGATGTACTGGATTGGAAGCAAGAGCTATAGAGGAGATATTGTCACACATCATGAAGATGGGAGTAGGAACTGTAACATGTAAATCTTTTAGTAAACTGTGTAAGCAAGAAACTTCGCATGTGCTATCGGCAAGAGCCGTGTACTCTGCCTCAGTTGACGATCAAGAAACCATAGTTTGTTTCTTTGATTGCAAGGAGATAAGACTTGCTCCTAAGAACATGGCATGAGCAGAAATAGATTTTTGTGATTGAGGACATCCTGCCAAGTCACTGTCACAAAATGTTGTGAGTCTTGGGTCGGTGTGTTTGGGGTAGAATAAGCCTTGTCCTCGGCAGAATTTGATGTATCCTAGAGTTCTCAACAAGGCTTTCATGTGTGTAAAGTTTGAGTTGCATATGAAAAGTCTGGTCTTGTGATAGTTAGATATATGAGTTTGCCAATGAGGGGTGATATTGTGATGGATCTTCTAGTGCTTTGCCATCTGTGTGGGTTAATTTGATGGTGTGATCAAGTGGAGTTGCAACTGGTTTGGCATCTAAGACATTTGCTTATTTAAGTAATTACAGCGCATACTTTCTTTGACTTAGTGTAAGTCCAGTGTTGTTTCTCAAAAACTCTATGCCGAGATAATAGTGTAAAGGGCCTAAGTCTTTAATGCCGAGTGTTGTATGAAGTTTACTTTTGATACTCCATATGCTCTTTATTATTTCCTACAATAAGGATATCATATACATAGACAAGTAGTGAAGTGAAGATGTTTTTGGAGCTGAATGTAAACACAGAGGTATCCACATAACTTTGTTTGAAGCCCAATGAAAGTAAAAAATCAGTGAGTTTAACAAACCACTGCCTGTATGCATGTTTAAGGCCATAAAGTGACTTTGTAAGCTTACAAACAGTGTTAGGATCTGTTGGTTTCGGGTAACCTTGTGGAATTCTCATGTATACATCCTCATTGAGGTCACCATGCAGGAAAGCATTATTGACATCCAAATTGTAACATCCCAAAATAGGGCCTAGTTGTACCATGTTTGTACTATATGCTTATATACTTGTACATTGATTTAATCAATGTATTTTGTTGCTAAATGTGTTGTTTGTTAATTATACGTGATAAAAAGGTGTTATGAGAAATAATTATAATAATAGATAAAATTGGTACGTTAGTAACTGGTTATAGGTAATGATTCTAAAAATATCCTCGTTAGGTGAAACTGGTAAACAAGGGTTAAGTTGTAAGTTGAAAAGGGGGACAAAAATACCCGTGATCTAATTAATAGACCACCAAAGTCGGTCTAGAATTACTCCTATCCTCTGGCTTTGGTAAACACAAACACACACTTCACATACGTATCATATACGCACACACCTCTTAACTTGGTGATGAAGAAATCAACAAAGGATCTTGGATGTTCACTTGTAGCTACTGATTCTAGAGTATAATCTGTTCTTGAATCATCTTCATCCCCAAATTTGTAAGTTGTCTTCTTCTCAAACCTAGTTTTGAGTTTGTAAAAGAGATGAAGTGTTTTGAGTGGTTTAAATGAGTTTTAATTGTTAGTTTGTGTTAAATAAGTGTTAGTAAGCTTCAAGGGATGTCAAATCATGTGTATGTACAATTGGAGTTGAGTTATGGTCGAAATAAAGGTCAAAAATCGGATTTGCAGAAGCTGTGTTCGAACAGGGACGAAGTCTGCTGTATCAGAGGTCCTTGCGGTCGCAAGGGATGGTCCTTGCGACCGTAAGCTGTGAAAATGGTCCTTGCGTCCTTGCGACCGTAAGTAGTCAAATTGGTCTTTGTGGTCGCAAGGGTCCTTGCTGCCGCAAGGGGTGTTTTTAAGAAAAGGCCTTGCTGCCGCAAGGAAATCCCTTGCAGCCGCAAGGGGGTGTTTTTCAGAAAAGTTATCAGTTTTGTTGTAACTCGCGCATTGAGGCGTGGGATGTTCGTTTAAGGTTATAAGTGGATTAAGAACATCATTAAGAGATTAATACTAGTATTTTAGTTATGGTGCTTTGTGCGTTGTGTCTAAATGGAAGAATTGTGTGATAGGTTAATTAAACAGTCCAGGTGAGCGAAACTGTTATTTACGCGTTGCAGCCATACAGAGACTACTTGACCTAAGTGGAATTGTGAGGATTGACGATTGATTTGTGCTAATCATATTTGCGTGAAATCAAGGTGAGTACCAGTTAACCTTAAGTTTCGTGATAAACATGTTATAACAAGCTTAAGGTAAGTTATTGTTTATGTGTTGTTAATTTGCTTTGGTATACGCTGCTATGCACTTATGTTAGGCTTGAGTAGGCCAATCATGTTATAAACTTGGTATATGCTGGTATTATGGCTTTTTGTAGGCCAATATGTTATGTTATGGCTTGAGTAGGCCAATATGATATGTTATGGCTTGAGTAGGCCAACAATGTTATGATGCGGCCAGAGTCGGCCAATACGTGTTCGTGCCGGCACTTTGATGTTGTCTGGGGTACGGTGATTTGCGGCCGCAAATCGGGGTTCTGCAGAACCTACGTGCCTCAGCTAGGGGCTCTCATTGGATTTCCCCGCTCGTTAAAGGGGCTCTCATTGGACTTCCCCGCTCGTTAATGCAATGGTGGGCTGCTACCCGCTCCCCCACATGCGCGATATAACTGATGTGTTCGGTCTCCCCCAGTTTGGATCATTGAGCTGGGCTTATAACCCTGCAAGATGTGACTCCTCCTGGACACCGGAACATCGCTAGCTGCTAGGGTAGAATTGTTTGTTATTCTGTGATATCTTCTGCATGCTATAACATCTTTGTTATGATGCTTATGTTTAATCGTTACTCACTAGCTATTTATAGCTAACCCCTCCATGTACTCCTTTCTAATTGCAGGTAAATAGTTGTTGGTGAGAACGGGGTGCCATGCTATAGTTATTTCCTTGGTGATTTTGGGGAACACTTCTTGCTCTATCTTTTGTTTACTCTGATTTTAAGTTTGTAAGAGTCGGCCGATATTGGTAACACCGTTGGGTATTTTGATAAAATTTATACTACAATTCGTATAATTAGTTAGTTAAATATTTCCGCTGTGTTTGTTAAACGATTAATTTGGTAAAGCAGATTGAGGAAAACCTTTATATATTATTAATTAAGCTGGTCAAACCCGCGGCGTTACACAAATGCTCATTAATCCAATCTTTTTGAATTGCAGTAGCAAGAAGGGTTCTTAAGTTGGTCATTTTAGGTACCGGTGCAAATGTTTCAGTGTATTTAATTCCCTCCTTTTGGTTATAACCTTTGGCTACCAACCTTGCTTTAGATCTTTCAATTTAACCATCTACTTTATATTTGATTCTATAGACCCACTTACAACCGATTAGGCATTTCCCTTCTGGAAGAGCGGTTAATACGATGGTCCCAAACACGAATCATACATGAAAAAACACAAGATCTCATCTTATTATTACTGAAATCATATGTACACAATCGGCACCCCAAAGGGCACCGGGAACCACACATTTACAATGAAACTCTACATCTATTTATAAGCCTCTAAATGGCGGTTTTGTGGCGGTTACCGGCCATCTGTTGACGGCGGTGGTTGGCCGTGACGGTGGCAGACGGCCGTCGGCCGGTAACTAGCAGTAGTGGTACATTTTATCCTAAATACATTATTTCTACTAAAATAACATTAACAATACTTATAAACTTATTCTTTTGACAATTATTTCTAACAAATACCCAGGTGTTGTTTTGTTCAAGGGCAACTATTTCCTTGGTCAATCCATCTTGTATCCTTAGATGCTTGGATAAAGGATTGTGGTTCAGATGCACAATCTATGGAGTTTATGAAGTGGGAAGTGGAGGAGCTGAGGTTGGAATAGTTAATGCACTTCTGTATAGTGCTTCATGTGGACTTTTGTGGTTGAGTATTTTTGTGGGTAATGTATTTATTAGATAAGTAGATGCAAGGATAGACTACCCCCAAAAATATTTTGGAAAATTAGCTTGAAACTGAATTGATCTTGCCATTTCAAGTAATTGTCTATGTTTTCTCTCAACTCTTGCATTTTGTTGTGGTGTGTATGGATATGAAGTTTGATGTGTAATACCATGAGAGAGAGAAAGAAACCAGCATCTGTTTTAAACAAGTTTTCGTATTATTATTTATTTTTATTGTGCTTTTTTATATAAATATAATCTATGCCAGTTAATATATAATATTGTTTGCCTTTGTTAGTGTGCAGAGCATTTCCACACAACTAAAACAAAAGGTGACTGTTTGTAGAAACAAACAAAAAAACACAAAACAAATAAACAAACAAACAAAAAACAAATTAATAAGAACATGCCAAGCTGCTTGTACTTAAAGCTTAAAACATTGCAGCATTCAGTTGTTTTTCCATACAAGTTATTACACGAAAACCATTCGTTGTATTCGATGTGAATAGGAAACTGATAAGTAACTTGTTAAGTTTTCATTTTCTTAATGGACTGGACTTTATTTATTTATCTTTTTACTCTTGTTTTTGCAGCCGAAGGATTTGTAAGATGCAGTGTTCATGTTCGTTGTGTGTTTGCTTCTTCTTGGTAATTTAACATGAACAAGAGATTCTCCTTCGTTGCAAACAAGAGCTGCAACTTTATTCAAGTCTAACATATATAGTATTTTTATGATTACATACTAATCAGACAACCTGTTTTGGAAATCCCAAAGCTTCTTGTTGATTGCTTAATTTCCTTCAGGTTTCCTATAAATTTCTACTTTTCTTGTGTTTTTGGAATCAAAAACAAAACATTAGCAATTTAGCATTGGAGGGATGTGTTCTTTTTTAACATTTTTTATACCAACAAATTTTCTTTTCCATAGTCATTCTTGTTCTTTGCTTCAGGCTTGATAAAAAAACACTGTTAAAAATCAACCTTTGAGTATAATTTGGGGCACTTCTATATGGTTTGATCATTTGACCCGTTTCTTTCTTAGCTAATTTTTTTTACCTGATTCATCATTTATTTATTAATAAAACATAACTACCCTTATCCATTTTCATATCTCAATTGGGTTGAAATTGCTCCTATGTGATTAGATGGCATTTTGATCTGATAAATTATCATTAGTACATACAATATTTCTTATAAATCTTATTAATTCCTTTTGTACGGGTGATACGAAGCTTAAGTTTGTTAATATATTAGAGGATCCTGATTTTACCGATCCAAGTGGATGCATGGACTTTCCTGCAATCATACACTTTGCTGAGGAAGTTTCTGATCTGCATTCATTACTTGTGATCTTCTCAAGTAATGCATATATACTTAATTTTAGTTGAGCTCCTGGAATACACAAAATGGGTTGGATCATATTGCGTTGATACACCAGGACTTTTGATAATCTTTTTTTATTTTAAAAGTAGTTAGACTATTAGATATGAAATCCAATATAAGTAATTTCAGGACTTTTGATAATCTTTTTTTATTTTAAAAGTAGTTAGACTATTAGATATGAAATCCAAATCTATGATAAGTAATTTTTGGAATTCAACAGCATTAGAGTTTGCAAGCATTTCTAAATGACTTCTGAGTTTCAACCCATTTCTTCTTTTTTCTTTAATTTATTTGACCCGTTAGAGTTAATACATACCAAAATTGACCCTTTTATAAGCCAATTTGATCAAATTTGTTGTTTCTAGCAAATTTAACTTGTATTTGTTTGGCAACTTTTATTGCTTTTAATGTGTTATGAATCATGTTGACGTGAAGAGGACAGTTCCATATAGGATATGTGGAGTAGTAGAAGAGTATATAGAACAAAGTAAATCCTTCTTGGTTGTATACCATTGACTTAAATGGAAGGTCTGATATTGCATAATTTCTTGATGTGATAATCTAATGATGAAATAAAAGAAAGGACTTTTGACGACATAAGTTTGTAATTTGGTGCCTCTTAATTGACATATTTAGTATTTTGATACCATATAGTTAAGTATATGTTTGTAATCTTTTACAATCTTAAAAGGGAATTGATGATAAATTTGTATAGATATAAATAGTTTTGACTTTTGAGAAATGTTGTTGATAAGTAGTTTTGAGAAAATACCGAGCCCGGGCAACGCACAGGCATTATACTACATATTTATGTGAAGAGATAATAATGTGACGTGTATTATATTTTGTGATCTTTATAGTGAATTGTATCTGAATCACTTCAATTTTGGTTTTGAATACATGTTTCATTCACCCTATAAAAAAAACTAGTAGAAAAGGAATTCCTCCTGCTTGAAGTTAAAGACAAGAACTATACATGTTTGCTTCAAAACTCGCATGTGTATTATCGCATCTGGAGGTCGTGACTTTAGTGATGATCCGGTCTTTTCCCTGCATTGCGGCTCTCACAAGACTTGAAGCTACTGTTATGTATGTGTGGAAGGAATAATCCACAAACGACATAATGTATAGCCAAATGTATTTATTTAAATATAATATTGGAGGTGAGGAACTTATCTGACTTCAGATTACATGCTAAGATCTTAACAACATTATCGTGTCCTCAACATTTTAGTTTACACAAGAACCTTGAAATGTAGGTTGCAGGGGCTAACTATCTTCGGTTCTATTATCAAATATAAGATAACCAAAAAACGAAATTCTTGAATTTGTTTGGACGTTTTCATCATTCTTTAGCTTATATTCGAAACATATTGCAGATTCGACTAAACAATTGAAATTGTTTGGCTATTTTATACGTTTATATATAGTAGTCTATGTATGAGAATGTATTAAATGTTGGTTTCTAAAGATGAGTATCTCCGGTTCAACATGAAGCCAAATGGACTAAACTTTATCTTTATTTTTATTTTTTATTGTTTCTTCATTTGCTATGTGATGGGTTTGTTTAAATTATGTATTTCTTACATGTTTTTTTATTTAGTGGTTATGTTGGTATTATGTCTTGCTTTTTTTTGTGATAAAAAAATTTTATCTATTTTTTTAACTTTTATTATAGAGAAATGATGATTCCTTACTAACAACACAAAAGTTAGGCATTAGGTGTTTTTAAACAATAATATTGTTTGTGGTGTTTTAGTTATCTCAATATTTTAATTATTCAAGTTTTACATGAGTATAATAACACCTAATTTAGATGTTACTAACGCAGTAAAGCTTCGTATCATTTCCTCATTTTCATTTTTTAGTATATATATATATTTTTTAAAGCAAGTATTTGATTATTAACAGCTTACATATGTTGATTCCTTACTACAAGTAAATAGAAACTTAAATACACAACTTTAATATTAACATCAAAACAAACCAAGAAAAATTAAACATATAACTAATTTTTGCAGCTTCCGATGGATTTATTAACCAATCTGCCCACGAAACATATTTCCATTTCGTCATTCATACTTTAATCCACTGGAATGTATATGTTTTTACCTCCACGATCACCTCTTCTGAACTTATCTTCCTTTGTTGAACATCACTTGATTCCATTTCTTTCCTAACATATTTCCATTTCGTCATTCATACTTTAACACTACAGTCAAATGTAGTGTATAATAAGTAGTGTTTAAATCTGTGTCTATTTGTGTTAGGTGATTCGGACGATTCTGTGTGCTCTTGGGATTCCCGCATTCATATCTGCCTCTTGTAATCTCGAGGTGAGTACCGGTTTCCCATGAGTCTTAGTAGGTAAGTTATCGGTGGTACATGTTGACACGTGATTGGTGTATTGATATGTGAGACACGAGGTATGCTATGATAGAATTATATACGCATGCTTATTATCGATATGAAAGATATTGCTGTGATTATAGACGCGCATGAACTGGATCCTAATTGGATCAGCTATTTGTTTATGAGATTCTGTCCTAACTGGATCCTAAACGATTCTGTGTGCTCTTGTCAGGTAGATGGGTGATAATATCTGGCTGGGTTCCCAGGGTCCTTAGGGGCTACGAATTGGGGAACTAACGGTACTCATGAGTATACGCTTGGGTATGGCTTTGCAGGCCACCGTTCCTCTACGGAGCTGGGTTCCTTGCTTAGGCTGGAACCAGCATGATAGACAGAGTGTACCATGTGGACTGCTTTTCGCTCCCCCACTGGTGCAATTGGTTGCGGCTGATTCCTCGACTTTGGTTGTTGAGCGGGGCTGGCTCCCCTACGAGATACGACTCCTGCTGACATGATTGGCGCGCCGCAATATGATAGGATAGCCCTGTTGTAACACCACTGTTCTAAAATAGCTTTTAAAACTCTATTACTTAAAATTATCACTTTTAAAAGAACAGGGTTTGCGGAAACAAGCTTTCAACACTTTAGCGCTAACAGTCTCACAAAAGTAGTGTTAAAAGTACTCTGTTTAAAAACCTGGAGCTATCCAACTCTGCAAAGCACTGGGGCCTTACCCTTGCTGGAAACTGATTACCTGCAAACACAACATACTAAAACATAAGTTTTCGCTTAGTGAGCATACAAACTGATCAGATAAAGACTTTAAACATGAGTAACTCTACTGGAGATGTTTCACATCCAAGCTGAACACCTGCAAAACTGTTTAAACTATTAACTGGTCTAGGGTATGATCACTCCTCGCACATAATCAAATCCCTGACACTCTGTTTAGGTATAAAGATCTCAATATGCCCCTATCTCTGTACTAAATAATATATCTGAGTGCTATTAAACCTTGAAACAATAATCTTAACTCATTACATAAACATATCATAACACATATATCATACTGTTCACCTTGTGCATATATGTATACTGATCATACTAAATACTACAACATAGTGCTACTGAATCTCACATAATTAATCACATATCAAGCATACAATTGATATACTAGTCACTTAATGCATATACATATGCTAATCTGATTAAAGGTAAGTACACTCACCTTAGCAGCAATTAAACAGCTATTCTCTATCACCGAAACGTCAACTCTTATTGCCTACAAAAAATAAACAATACTACTGTAACATCTGTACTCAACTTACGAAAGATACTGGTCAAATAACTAAACTGAATTCTGAAAGGCTGCTTGCGATCGCAAGCAAAACCTATGCGACCGCAAGGTCCTTAACCAACATCCTTACGGTCGCAAGTGAAATCCAATGCGACCGCAAGAGACCCAAACCTTCAAATCTCTAAAACCCTGCCTTACGGTCGCAAATACTCTTACTTACGGCCGCAAGGGACAAAATAACCAAAATCCTGAAACACTGCCTTGCGATCGCAAGGGGTAACCCATGCGATCGCATGAACAGTCGGTACAACAGACTTATCTGCTCTGTTTTACACAGCTGCTGTTTCTCGTTTCTTTCTCGTTTTTAGCCAACTAAAACTCGATTTCAACATTGAATCACCTCGTTTTACACCTCTTTAAGTGTTGTAACAATTAATAACACATAAACATATTATACTCATGGATTCAATCTTTGAATCCCTTATTTGACTCAAAACACACTAAACTCAAACAAAACTCATACCTTGGTGATTTCTACTAACTTGCTATCAACTCCAGATGTTATACACTGATTTTCCCTTATCAAACTTGCACAAATAACTTGCTGAAGGAATAGGTATATGGCTGCGTATGTATGTTTGTATATTGTGAAAGGGTTTGCAACTAGTTTGACTAGTAAGAGAGTCAAAGCACAGCCATATATATTTAATGATATTGCATGTTGACACAAAAGGTCCCTCAACTTTCAACTTTCAAAAAAATGGCAACCTTAGCCCCTTGACTTCAATTAAGAAACTTTCAAACTTTGGGGCGTGACACCTGTGTGCTGTTCTTATATATGATAGCCTGCTTATTGATGTTTTTGTGTAATTGGTGCTCATTAGCTAGTTGTAGCTAACGGTGCAAGATTTGCTTTTTTCGCAGGTTGATGCTAGAGGCCTGGTGAGGAGGGTACTGGTGGTAGTCTTTTGTTGTAAATACCTTTTGGGGAACACGTTGTTGTATATATGGATCCGATGGTCGGAACTAGTAGGTAACGCTTGTAGTTTACGAACTTGGCTTATTCTTTTGATGTAATTAAATAGACGAGTCAAACAACGTTGATTTTGTAAATGACGTTTAATTCCGCTGCACGCTTTTGATAATAGTAGTTAAAAAGTTTAAATTAACTCTAATTTTAAGCTCGTTAAAGGTGGCGTTACATAAATTTCATCTAATATATTAAATAAATTAAATTACATTACTTAACGAATACTTAAATTCCTATGAATTAAATTCCATTGTAAAAAGTTTACTGAACTCAAAATATATTGGAATTGAAGTGTAAGGATAATTACCAATCTTTTAAATTGACTTCAATATAAAAATTAACGGCCCAATTTTTTTTTTTTTTTGACTCCGCCCATTATCTATAATTAGGGCTGTAAACGAACCGAACGAACACGAACGGGGCTTGTTCGTGTTCGTTTGTTTAACTTTAACCAAACAAATAAACGAACACGAACGGATAAACGAATGGAAATGTGTGTCGTGTTCGTTCGTTTAAGTTTAGCCGAACAAATAAACGAACACGAACGATAAACGAACAAGCATGTGTGTTCGATTGTTTATAGAATTGGTTAGTTCGTGTACATTTTTGTTCGTTCATTTAAGTGATAAACAAACGTAATTGAATGAACACACACTAAAATACAAATCCAACATTATTTAACACAAATAAACACTATATTTCAACACACATATAATATAAATATATATATTTATATAAAATATAAACGAACATAAACGAACGGACAACCGAACGTTCACGAACATAAATGAACGAACGAGAACTCTGTTCGTGTTCGTTCGTTTAATTAAACGAACGGAAAATCTTGTTCATGTTCGTTCGTTTATTAAACAAACGAGCATAAATGAACTTCCCGCCGAATAATTTCACGAACGGTTCATGAACGTTCTGTTCATTTACAGGCCTAATCTATATAATCAATTCTCGGTACTATTCATTATAATTTTTAATTTTAGCCCTTAAGTTTATTTATTTTCATTATACACCATTAACCAATTTTCAATTTCAACTCTTAAATTTATTCTTTTTATTATACATCCTTAATCCAAGTAAATCACTATTCATATTAATTTTTAGTTTTAACCCTCAATTTTATTTTATTATACACCTTTAAGTTTATATAAATTACAGATCTAACACAACTATTAAATTACATTAGATTTAGCTTTTATCTTTCACTTTAAGTCTAAGGGTTCAATTACTGTTATACACCATTTCAATTTTTAAATTTAAGTGATAATAAATTCTTCACCAAAAAGTACTATTTATTATAATTTTTAATTTTAGCCCTCAAGTTTATTTATTTTCATTATATACCCTTAACCAATTTTCAATTTTAACTCTTAATTTATTCTTTTTATTATACATCCTTAACCCAAGTAAATCACTATTCATATTAATTTTTAATTTTAACCCTCAATTTTATTTTATTATACACATTTAAGTTTATATAAATTACATTTGATCTAACACAACTATTAAATTACATTAGATTTAGCTTTTATCTCCTACTTCAAGTTTAAGGGTTCAATTACTCTTATACACCATTTTAATTTTTCAATTCAACACTTACTAAATTTTCACTTTTTACCCTTCAGTTTGTATATGTTACTTTTGATCTTATAACATTATCAATAGAAGCATGTTAACCTAAGTTTTTTTCTACGTATTTTAACTTTGAACAACCATGGCTCAAGCTCATTGCTCAAGCCTCAAAACAGACGGACGGCAGCCTGGCTATTAACAATAATTCTATCGAAGGTTTCAATTCTAACATACTAACATTGGGTTTTATTTGATATCCTTCCGATTTTTTAAATTTTATTTGATTTCACTGCTACAATTTACTGATCGCAGGCCCGAGTAATCGAAGGAAATTGTATCTCCATTTTCAGATCTCCGGCAAGTGAACAGAAAGGACACTAGGGTTACGTTTTCGAGACCTGTATGGATTGATTTCCGTTGGAAGGATTCATGAGAGGTAGGGTTTATATTCCTTGTATAGTTTCGTTCTTGTTGAATGTTGGTAGGTAATATTTGCAATTTACAAATTTGTTCTTTAGATTGTATCGTTTTATGAAAGAATATGAATGGAACAAGAACAACATACTTCTGTCGTTATAAACAGCAGATTCAACTTGATTCCATACTTGATGATGAAGCAAACTATACAATTTTAAATTAACAAACATGTATTGGAGCTCCCTATGCTCTTAGTCAATTACTCGCCGACTTAGTTTCCAAGGAGTTCTCTGATATTCTCTTGTGAAAAGCGTTAGTGATTTTGTTTTTAGAATCAAAACAAAGGACGTAGACGTTGGAATGATGTGTTCATTTTAAACTTATTGATACCAAACAATTTATCGTCAAATTTGTTCTTGTTCACTGCTTAAGGCTTCAATTCCTGTTGCTTTATAACCACCAACAAGTTTAAGGTGCCATGTCTGTCCTCCCCTTCAACTTCAATATCCACAATGGAAGCTATAGGAACTGCTGTCATTGATGGTGCCCAAACAATTTTTAAGTTCACCTCTTCAAGAATTAAGACCCTTTTCAAATACGAAAAGAACGTTTGTGAACTTCGGGATGAGATTGCAAACCTCATAAACAAGAGGATAGCAATTGAAGAACATGTCAACTTAGCCAAACTGGAAGGCAGATCTCCAAAACCACAGGTGAAAGAATGGTTGATGAAGGTTTCTCGAGCAGAAGATTCTGTAAGGCCACTGCTAGAGACTGCTGATGAATATGCTCGTGGCAGGTGCTCCATGATGATGCACCAATACCATCAGTCCCGGAAAGTGGCGAAGAAACTTGATCTGGTTAAAGAGCTGAATTCTACTCATTTTGAAACTGTAGCCCCTGAAAGAAGCTCTCCCATAAAAGCAGTGGAGGAAATGTCAGTTCCATCACTTGTGGGGCAAGGAGCAGCATCAGATATGAAGCAAATTTTAGAAATCCTTAACAGGGGAGATATCAGAAGGATTTCTTTGTGGGGGAAGGGTGGCGTAGGGAAGACAATATTGGTCAAAAACTTGAATAATGAGCTATATTATTCCTCTCAAACTTCTTTTGATATTGTCATTTGGGTTGAAGTGTCCAAGACATCAGATTTGAGCACAATACAGTCTCAGATTGCCAAGAGAATTCATTTAAAAGTTGAAGTAGGAGACACCACTCAAAGAATAGCTAACAGAATTCTCCAAAGACTGAAGCTGATGAGGAAGATCCTCCTGATCCTAGATGATGTCTGGGAAAAGATTGATCTGGATGCTGTGGGTATTCCATCAAGTGATCCCTGTTGTAAGGTCCTCTTAACCACTCGATCTCGTGATGTTTGTAGGCACATGGCTATTGATGTTTCTTATAAGATAAATCATATGAATGAAGAAGATGCGTGGCACCTTTTCATACAAATTGTTGGACCTGTACACTCTTTAGATGGTATAGAGTCTCTAGCAAGGAAAATAGTTGCAAGTTTCCGTGGACTGCCATTGGCAATCAAGACTTTTGGAAACTCGATGAGGGACAGACCACAGATTGAGTTGTCGCAAAATGCATATCTTTGGTGGCGTTGCTCGTCACCCTTATTCAAGAACATGGAAAAAGAGGTCTTGCAGACACTCGCAATGAGTTATCATTCCTTACAAAGTAAGCTTCTAAAAAAATGTTTTCTGTTTTGTTCTTTGTACCCTGGAAGCTTCTCAATAAATGCCCGTGAACTTATTCAATGTTGGGTCTCCGATGGTTTATTGGATGAGAAACATTTAAGTATAGAGGAAGCTTTCGTCTATGGGGTTGCTTTGGTTGAACGCCTGAAGGACTCGTGTCTACTTGATCAAGATGTAGAAGATGGAAATGTGAAAATACACGACATTTTGCGTGATTTAGCCATATTTCTGTTACGCACTGAAGAGACCTTTGGCTTTCACTGTTCATCCAACCCTCAATTCTATCAGATGTCAAACGAGGCTTCTAAAAGAGTTTCTTTCATACGTTGTGGGATCAAAAAGTTGCCACCATTTCCTGTATGTCCCAAGTTGACTGTCTTGTTTCTTCAAGGTAATCCGATACAGAAAATCCCAAACGACTTCTTTTATAATCTCAAGTCTTTAAGGGTATTGAATTTAAGTGAAACTCAGATTACTTCGTTGCCCTCGTCCTTTCTTTGCCTGAGTGAATTGCGTTCTCTCTTTCTGAGAGGTTGTTTTATAGAAAAGCTTCCTTCTCTCGATTTCCTTCATAAACTCTTAGTTCTCGACCTTTCTGGCACGCAAATAAAAGCTCTTCCTAAAGGGTTTGGAAGTTTACATAGTTTAAGAGAATTGAACTTGTCATGCACACACTTTCTAGAGAATATCGTAGCTGGAAGCATATCAGGATTATCAAGTCTCGAGACTCTAGATATGTCTTGTAGTGCTTTTAATTTTAACCCAAAGATGAACGTATCTGCTCAAAGAGCAACATTTGATGAGTTGTTGTCAAAAGACCGTCTCTCAGTCCTTAAAATTAGGTTGGACTCGGTTGAGCATCTTGTGTCTGCATCTTCTTGGCTCAAGAAATTAACAAGATTTGATATTCAGATTGGTCCAAGAAGCCATGATTCGAACCATTATGTTGTTAAGCACAATGAAAAACGATTGGTTCTAAGAGGAGTTGACCTCCTACAAGAAGACCTTCAAGATCTTCTACGCAACACAACTTCTCTTGATATGACAACGTGTGTAGGCATGGCCCGCAGACACTGGCTTAGCCTATCATCATTGATATCACTCACTATATCGAATTGTGATGATATAACACGTTTGATAAGCAAGGAAAGTCATTCACGGGGATTGTTTCCAAATCTACAGCACTTGGTGCTCGATGGTTTAAAGAACTTAGAGACTATTGTTGAGGGGATAATATCGAGAGGTATATGCCTAAGGCATCTGAAGACGGTTAAAGTTTTGGATTGTCCGATGTTAAAAGGAGTGGTCTCTTATGCAATGCTTCGTCATGTTAAGAATCTTGAAGAAATTAAGGTAAGCGGTTGTGAAAATATGTCTTGCATTATTGATTCAGGGGAGCATGAAGAAGCACTCCCGAGTTTGAGGGTCATAGAGATAAGTAACATGGTGAACTTAACAGTAATTTGTGAAGGTACATCAGTTTGTCCCGTGTTGCAGAGAATTAAAGTTTCGCGTTGCTTTGGGTTGAGAAAACTTCCTCTTTCAATCTCCAAATCATCTAGCTTGAAAAAAATTGAAGGTAATATCAGGTGGTGGAATAATTTAAGATGGGATGATGATGAAATTAAGAACTTCTTTCAGAATCACTTTCAAGCATACCCCGAGGAGAACTGGTCAAGAGAAAATATAAGAACATGACTTGGAGCATTTTTAGTTCTTTCTTTTCTTTTTCTTCATTTGCTTTGTAACCTTCTGCTGTTGGCATTGACTTGAACATTTTTTGGAGAACATCAATATAGTAGGTTTTTTTTTTTTTTTTTCTAGTTTCATTGACCTAGATCACAACCAAAAATTGTGTTTTACATCTAAATTAAGGAAACAGTTTAGGAACTATGTTACCAAAAAGAATTTGAAAAATATAAGGGAACCCCAATTATGACTCTCCAACTTTGAATCTAAGATTTGTTTGATGCATCAATTTTTTCGTGACAAGTTCATCAATTTTTCAAGTTTGTCTTGAGTTAACTAAGACGAGTTCATCAATGTTTGGTGGTCGGAATTGTTGCGACTGGAGAATAACGTTGTGCTCCCGAGATACATGTGAAAAGAAAATGGAAGGATATAAAATTAGCTAGAGAAGAGAAAAGAAGAGAAAGGGAAATGTTTTTGTCATTGCGTGTTCCCGAGTTCAAAAGAAAATAAGAGAAATGAAATTTGAAATGTTTTTTTTTTGTTTTCTTCCAAAATCTTCCATACTTTGAAAGAAAAATCAAGAAAGAAAATAAGAGAGAATTTTCTTCTAAAATCTTTTCTTTTCTTCCCTAAAAAACTTGGGAACACAAACGAAATTCATTTACCTTCCTAAATCTATTCTTTTCTCCCTTGATTTTAAATCGGGAACACAGTATAAATGAGATTTTAAAAACTGCAACAACGTGAAATTAGGCATCTATAAAGTGAAATTAGAGTTTCGTAATGGTCGCTTTTACCCTTAAGTGCATTGTTTATTAATAAAATTTAAAAAAAGAAAAACCCATTTTAAATTTCGAGATTTGATGAAATAGATTGATCTAATTATCTCTTATCCTATATATATGTAGGGGAGAGTTTATGCGAAAAGTGTTTTATTTGTGAAAAGTGTCAGAAGCAATCGTAGCCTGTTTGTATTTGATTTAATGGTTTAGATTAATCTTGTTTTTTTATTTTTTTATTTCAAAAGAGTAAAATAGTAAATAAAATTTTCTCTCTCCAATCTATTTCTCTCCCTTATGTTTCTCTCTTCTACAATTCTTAAACAAAATTAATTTAAAAATAATTCAATAGTAGATTAATAAATTTACGGTGTTCAACGATGATTACGAGTTTTTAGTTACTAAATGTTATGCTTATTACAAATCACAATTTGTTCACTAGTAAACTTTTATTTTATATTGCTTCATCGACAAAAACTATTTTATTTCTTCTTCTTCAATCTTTACGTTTTTTCTTTTTTTTTATATCATGTTTGTCAAATATGTTGTTATCTTTTTTTTCCGAATTATTTACTAATGAATGTTCAATAATAGATTACAAAACATAAAAAAAATTGTTGAACACAAATGATAAAACCTATATTCAATACTAAACCCACATAATTAACTTATAGGGGAAGGTAACATAACTCGATGAAGACGAAGACAGAGAAATCGAATATTGTATGTGAAGAGAAAAATAAATCGCCTGTAATGGACTGATCAGTGGCGACAGAACCCTAGATCGGGAGGAGGCAGCGGGGACTGTGGTGGTCGTTCGACGGTGAAACCCATCGGCGACGAACGTGGAGGAAGCGATGGCGACTGTGAGTCAACAGATTTGGCTCGTGGACTTGAGGGGGGTGGCAGGGACGAGGTGCTAAACCCTATCACCGGCGGTTTCAGAGATGAGAATAGTTAGGTTTGGAGAGAGAGTGTGGAGGTGATATAATATAATAAGGGAGAGAAGGGTGGGGGAGGAGAGAGAATTTCTTAAATTGTCTAAAATGCCGTTGGTTATATTAACTAACTACCATCTAATTTTCTTTAAACTACCGGATTGCCATATATGCCTACATTGTCATATATGCTTGCAACCATTGATCAATTAATCTAATGTTTAGAATTGTTTCTCGCACTTATTTAAAATAAAAAAAAACCCCTTTTCGCATAACCTCTCTCTCTCTCTCTCTCTCTATATATATATATATATATATATATATATATATTGGGAAAGGTTATGCTAGAAGTATTATTTTTGTGAGAAATGCGAAAAATAATCTTAGTTTATTATTTGTATTTGATCTAATGATCTAGATTAATCATATTTTTCTTTTTTAATTCAAAAGGGTATAACCCGCATTTTCTATCTTTCTAATCAATTTCTCATTCCTATTTCTCTCCTAAAAATTTTCAAATAAAAAATTAATTACTAATAATTTTAAAATTTTAGGATGTTCACAAGTGAACACAACCAAAATATTTTCTATTTTTTCATCATTAATACATTTGTTCATTAATCCAAAAACTCCAGGTGTTCACTAATGAACCCAACATGTCTAGGCTAAGATCTAAATAAAAAAACATACATCAAACATCCTACACATAAATACAATTCATCGGTGAACTTCTCATATTTCTTGTAACAGACAAGATTGTTCTCCGTGAAACAAAGATGAACAACAACAACAAAAAGGTAAACCCTACAATACAAAACATTCATCACTTATAAATAAACAAAAGAAATGAAAAAAAAAATATCCAAGCTCTTATGTATTCTAATTTCAACAGCTTAAAACAACAACTTTATTTACTTAAAACCATATCTGGATTTGGAAAATAAATTAAAAAACCTAAGTTAAAAACCATATGGCATCTTCATTAGTTGTTCATGTTAGAGCAAAGTTATGATGACCCCGATCCATCATAACAAACAAAAAGAAAACCTAGAATTTCAAAGAAGCTAACATCAATAGCCTAGTGTGTAATTTATCAACGGACAATATATAATGCATATTCATCGATCTGTACATTAGAAAACCTAGGCTTTACTTTCATTGATTTTAAAATTAGAGATGGGGCAGCGTTGGAAGTCCGATCATGGTGGTGGGGCTGCTCAATCATACATGCGGCAAGAGGAGCCCCTTCTTTCTCTCCTATGACAATATAGAAGTATCGTATCAGTTAACAAGGATGAATCGGGATATGGAGTGTTCACCATTGAATCTAGACATGAAATTGAGATAGAGAGACCAAGAAGGATAGAGATCGCTATATTGGTGCAAAATCTAGCATCGTTAGTGTTGTGTTGCATTTGGTGGTGTGTAAACGATGATGATAACAATGGTAATACGAGTTGACTCCGTTAGTGAGACAAATAACAGGCTGAGATGAAGGAAATCGAAGGAGAAAGCAGAATGCTTTGTTGTTGCATGCGATGAGAAAGGAGCAACAGTCGGCGATGGTTTAGTCGTATGTGTCGATGAAGGGCGGTACCCACTAAGATGAATATGGGAGATGTGTCATGGAATGTGGAAGAAGATGAGAGGCGTGTAAAATGAAAGGAGTTGATTTTAATTAGGGTTAGATTGTAAAATGACGTTGGTATCCTTCTTTCTTTAAAAAGTACTTCCTTAATATTCTTTCTAATTACAATAATGCCGAGGCGAATCTAAATTCATGTAAATGGGGTGTCTTGACCCCATTTAAAAAATTTTATTATTATTATTATATGTATAATTTTTTGTTTGGACCTCCGTAAAAAACTAAAATGGACCCCTTTGAATACATAGCTTCAAGTGTGAGTAACAGATTTAGGAACAACTATGAAGAATATACCCAAAAAACTAAACATTTACTTTACTTGCTCAGCTACCCCGATTTCCACTAGTAAAAACAGACAACTGCCGCCGCCACCGTAGAGTCGCTGACCACTCCGCCCAAACCTACTCGCCAAAATTTGAGAACACTAGTCGTTGGCCATATGTAGCTTTGTCTGACGCCCGCGCCATGCATGCCAAAGTCGCTGATCATCCCCTTCCGTTAGCTAGTTGCAGGTGTGAATCTTCATCCCCTTTAGTCTTTAGACTAGTGACCAATCAGTTGAGGTTCACTTTTAATAACAAAATCTTTTAAGATAAAGACAAGAGATAAGGATAGTCATGTGCAACCCTCGAGAAAAAGGTCAAAACCTATTACTTGTATCTATTCTCTATTTCTTATATATATACTAGCATGGAACCCGCGTAATGCGGCGGTATCAAATAGTTTATACTCGATAACTTGTCCGTTTTTCGGTATACACGTAATACAGTGACAACAAATTTTACTTTCCTAACATGTTTATTTTCTTTATCTGTTTTCATTCTATTTGTTTTCTGTTCTTAATCACCTCTTTTATTATTTTTAACATAAACTTTGATAATAATTAAATAAGAAAAAAAATGTCTCTACTTATAAAATAGAGTAAATTGCATGAAATACAATGTGTAGATTAGTAATTTCAAACTATTTCAAATTAAAAGGTTAAAAAAATTGAGTAAACTAATTTGAAACTATTGATTATATGATCTATTCAAAAAAATTATAAATATATATTTATAAATTTGATTATAGATTATTCAAGTTTATGAGTTCTATTGTATACATTTTTGATAATTATATTAAATATATTACATGATAGAATATTTAAAATAAAAGATTTGGTTATAAAAATATTTTTTAATAATTAAGTTAATTTGTATTGACTTGTTTTTTTTAATATGGAAGGTTTGATTATTAAAATAGAATTTAAGAATCTTATTAACTCTATTTAATAGTTACTTCATATCATGGTTCTAAATAATGTAAGGCGTGGCGTGGCGTGGCGGCGAGGTCAAGCCTCAAGTTATAGGAGTCATGACAAAGCCTTGGCGTTTTTTAAGGCGTGACTTAAGGCGGCGATTTTGTATATATTTTGTAATTATATATATCAAATTTATCATTATTAATATACTAATTACACAAAGTTACGGAAATGATGAGCAAAGTAACATATACAAATTATAAAATACAAATTTATAAAAGTTCTATACACGCGATTGCAAAATGCATAAAAAAGAGTTCAAATTTTTTTAAAAAATGATTTTTTTGGCGCCACGTTATAAAAAACTCGCCATTTGGCGCGCCTTGGCAAGCCTTGGCGCGCGCCACGCCTAGCACTCACGCCTAGGACCATTTCTTAACGGCGGAGCCACGCCTCACGCCTTGGCGCGCCTTTTAGAACCCTGCTTCATATAATAGTTTCTATTTAGTTTATATGAGAGGTAATTTAGTAATTTTAAATTACTTAAAATTTAAAAGATTAAACAAAAGTCCTAAATGTTTTATAAGATAATATATATATATATATATTATATAGAAAAGACAAAAAAGACTACTGATTTAATATTTAGTATTTTGATATTTATTTTATATTTAATATTAGTCTTATGTGTATAAATTGTTGTTTATGTATTTAACGATATGCTAGTTAAGTGTTTTTCAATACTTTTAGCTATGTTATAATACTACTAGCATCCGACCCGCGCAATGTTGCGGCGACGAATAGTTTTGTTTTGCAATATATCGCTTTCAGTAATGTAATAATATGTTATTCGCGTGATTCAACGTCACAAAAAGTTTCTTTAGCAAGATGTCCGTTTTTTTCAATTTTTTTATTTGCATCAACTATCTATTAGTTTTAAAAACAAATTCTAAAAGAAATTAAAAAAAGAAAAAAAGATTTATATTTACGAAATGCTTTAAAAAAGATTTATATTTATGAAATAAAGAGAAGAAGTTAATAAAATTTTGTAAGTTGTTTTGATATGGTGAATAATTGTGTTTGTGTGAGAGTAGAATTTAAATAAACAAAAAGTTGAATCAATAGCATTAAATTTATTGAATTAATATTTTGAGTTTCCATTTATCAATTTTTTGTTCCTTGCTTTAAGTGGTTATACGTGTGGTTAAAAAAATTATACTACTTAAATTTAAGAAGTCCTAAAAAACTTAGGAGAGAGAAACATGAATGCTTTATATAGTAGTAAGATATTATATTGAATCACGGTGGTGTTAGTTTTTGAGAGTTTATATTGATAATTTGTGTTATATTATTGGGTTATAATGTGGAAGTGTTTTAAAAAGTTGACGAATCTAGTTCAAGTGAAGTAACAATTGTTAGTGCGTTTTAAATATATGTTTTTGTCAATATTTATAATGCTCTTAATATATATATATATATATATATATATATATATATATATATATATATATATATATATATATATATATATATATATATATATGTGTGTGTGTGTGTGTGTGTGTGTACGGCCTGTAGCTAAAAAAGTTGTTTTGGCCTTTCATCTAATATTGCGACCGTCTTATCTTATCATATATTGGACCCTACTGTATTTGAATCTTATATTCGCTGCAATAATGTCATGTTTACTTATGACCATTGATGATATTTTTTTTTTTTTTTTTTTGAAAGGCAAATTATTATTATTAATATATAAAAACTTGAGCTAGCCTACTAACTACAAGTTGTAGTCAGTATACCCATCGAACAACTACATTGTTCTCATTGTTTACATGATATAACATATATTAACTCGAAACAATACTTTTAAAACCTTCAATTATCTGACTGCGTTTAGAGGATCCGACCACCACAATGTCCATGGGATATTCCTCCCGTTGTTAACCCGATGCATAAACCATTGAAACAATAACACTTTCACATCCAAACACAGTTCGCCTATTGAAAAATTTGTTGTTTTGAAGACATTTTTGTTCTTGAATTTCCATATTAGGAATCCAGTAATCCTTACTACAGCGTCCCACAAGGCTGATTGTAACGAGGAAAACGAACCACGCTTGTGTAATATGATTTCTTTAAAGGATATGTCTCCATTAAAGTCAACACCCCACCAATCGCACACACATTTCCAAACTGGAAGAACTCTCGAGCAAGTGAACAAGGAATGGACAACCTTTTGACTGTATTCCATACAAAGTGGACATAGAACTGAGTCTAAATCGATACCTTTATCTGCAAGTTTCAACCTCACTAGTAGTATTCCACGATCAGCTTTCCATATAAAAATATTCACTTTTTTTTGGATGAACCTGGACCAAAAAGTTTCGTTGTGCATAGTCTCTCCTTTGCTTGTCATTTCTTCTAACATCTGTCGAACCATGCCACCGAGTACCTATTATCTTTGGTCATTGACCGACCATTGATGAATTGACCGCTTTAAAGCACTTATATCACTTCTCATAAAAATAATACTTCTTGCATAAATCACCCTCTCTTTATGTATATATATATCTACCTATACTATAAAATTCACTCATACCCTAAAAAACAGACACGTGTTGTATGAATAATTTCAAACTGTTTGACCTTGACAACACTCCATTGCTACTTATTGAGTTACAGCACTCCATATCTACTTCCTTCCTGTCCCATACTTGCTCCTTCACCTGCACACTTTGTCCCCATCAACACCTATCAAGTTTGTCACTATTTGAGCCTAGCTCATCTGTTACCTGACTTGAGCTTCCTACCGGCCTCTCCTCTACATTTAATTTTTTTTCTACAAACTTCTTACCTGCCTTCCAGCTCCCCTACTTTCATACCCTTTTTTTTTCCTCCACGGCTCCACCCACATGCTTCGTCGCTCCAGACTCTTAGCACTACTTTTTACCCTTCATCATACCTTTTAGCCCCGGTTTTTTGAGTCTTTTTTATACAACCGGGTTTGAATAGGAGGGGCTGAAAGTCAATTTTGTAGTAGTGTCCGGTTATCGCATGCAAGCTTCTCCTGCCACGATATCTGATCGCCACACACAGTACCGATGACCTCCTCTCAGCTCCTCCCTATTCTCTATTGCTTTTTTCTTATCTTAGTTATCTCAGAATCCAAGTGTTTTTTGTGTGTACCGATGACCTCCTCTCCTCCCTAAGCGTCTGTCGTTGGGTTTTCTGTGTGTGTGCTTTTTCAAAAGTTAGAGAATACGTGTGTTCCATTAATGTGGTGTGTGTATTGATCTGTGTGTGTAGGGGGATCGAACAAATGAAAATTTACGACCCTGATTTGATTTCTTGTCTACGATCCTTGCAAACACACTTGCAATAGTGATTTTAATGACGTCTTATTTTTCTGAACATATGTTGCTGTTTAGCTATTTATCTCATTTGTTTGATCAGTTTGTATGTAGGTTTACATTTGATTATATTGCGTAGATATATAGCTTTTAAAAGGTGGCTTTAATGCATTTGATATTTGTTTCAAATTTCAATTACATTAGTGTACGTACGTAATGAGGTAATGATGTAGTTGTATTTGGTTATTTGTCTTATATAATATCCCTGTTAATAATGTGTACGTATAGTCCTCTTCATGCATATTAACTTAAGTTGAAGTGAAAGAAATGCTGACAATTACTAATAGCAATTGTTTGGTGATACTTGTGGACAACAAAATAGATGAGAAACCTGAAAACTAAGTAATAATCCTCATACTCATACTATCTTAGAATTTGCAAGGCTAAAAGGAGGCTAAATCAAAAAGCCAAAGATAAATGTCAAACCTCCTGTTTTAGTGTGAAAGAGGTGGTTGTTTCATCTTATTGATGAATAGTCAAATTTGATTTGGTCTCATTAGTTACATACATAATCTTATACACAAAGACAAAAATATGTTTAGGAAATCATATACGTAGGTCAAGATGATTATCTTACAAATTTTGTCTTTGCTATTTTGACTTTCTATAATCGACTTGCAATATGTTTTCTTCATCCTTTAGAAAATTAGGTTTATGTTTGTTACAACATGTGGTCTGTATGTAATGTTGAATGTCTCGTGACATGTTGAAAGGCTAGGGTTTACTTTTTAGTTTTTACTATGAGTCAAAACCGGGTGGTTGACCCACTACACTTTCTTCTTGCTTTTGATTTAAATCTTATTATAAAATTAAATTGTTAGAATAATAATTCTAAATTAAATAAAGTATTTTAAGAGTAAAGTTTTTAAGCTATGATATATGTGACATGATTTTTTTAGCTATAGGATAACAAAGCAAATAAAATTGTGTCATGGATATGGCTTTCGACCCCACACTGTCTAGCTACACACTACTTCTTTAGTATCCCGCCTACATGTGACTAGACATGATGGTGTTTTTATAAAATTACATATTCATGTTTTAAAACGTCAATATAAATCGTCATGGGCCGTGCATAGCACGGCCTATAAGCTATACTAGTGTGTGTGTGTATATATATATATATATATAGGTAAAAGTTCAAATGAGAACTGTTTTTCGTACGAGAACTGCGAGAACCAATCTGAGCCGTCCAATTCCCCCTCCTTTAATGTCATTGCCCACCCATGAATTCCTCACATGCACCCTGCCACACTTGATGTAACACCGTATTTTCTAAAACACAACTTTGTAATACGCGCGGAAGCTAATAACATAATTACATATATATAATATGGTAAATACAACTTTTCTAGTTAACTTTACAAAACTACAACAGTGTTACTACAAAATCAGGCTCTTTACAAAATCAAAACAGATATCAGAGTTAGATCAGTCCATAATTCCAGTTTTACCTCTATCTTCAACATACCAGGAATATCCTGTAAAAGAGTTCAACAGTGGGGGATTAGCACAAAGCTAAGTGAGAGAATAGATATAAAAAACATACAAGGCATAAAGCCCAAACCAACAATGCTCAAACAACAAGAGAACCGGCGGTCTTGCGGGACCTCCAACCAAATGCCGGCCAAAGCATAGGTTTACCGATAGCCTAGTTACAACAGACAACAGTACTACCAACTCTTGAATACAACAAATGCTATCAAGACGAATGCTAGCACTGTATATCCCTAAACCAAGGCCCAGCTGAAAAACAACCGCCAAGCTGATCTCCCAAACCACATGTATATATATAGTCAACAAGAGAATACATCTCAAAGAGCAACAATCAGGTGATATATCTTATACATCCAAGATATATATCCACTCACCGATATCTTCAAAAGTTCAGGCAACTCAGTCTTTACTTAACTACTGAGTTTTGTCTCCACCTGAACAAACAACTAACAATCAGTATTTGCTTAACAATCTATCCATAAGCACAATACTTAACATGTACATAAATCAACAAGTACATACATCTACGTATCACATGTACCAATAATCTACAAGTACATATCAACTTATGTATATTCAAACAATATACTGTAATTCACTATTACTCTTTACAATCTGTAATTCTGTGAATTCGTCCAACTCCTTAGCTTAGGTAATTCAAACATTCCTTTCATAAGCCAAGGCAAATACCGAGAAAAGTCACAATCCGAGAAAAGAGAATCCCGAGAATAGGAATACCGATAAAACATACAATCCGATAAACCAATTCCGAGCAAAGGCAAATCCGAGAAAAGAAAATTCCGATATAATCGGATTCCAATACAATGCACAATTCGAGAAAAGGCAATACCGATCACTTCAATCCCGAGAAACTAAGATCGCGATAAATGGTCACATACCGAGTAAATGGAATTCCGAGAATAGCAAATACCGATGAAATGTTAAGGCATAGTTCATATACCGAGTATATATATACAATCCGATAAAATAAGATTCCGATAAAAGTCAAATACCGATAATAACCAATCCGAAAAAATGTGTTAAGACCACAATTCAGTTCTTTCGGTTTTCAACCAATTCCGATAGAATTACTCGGTATTCACTAATACCGATACAATCAAACTTAAAATCCGACAGATTCATCCTTAAGAAAACCGAGACATTCAAAAATCGTTCTAACTTCGATTTTCAATTTGATTTTAAGCATGCAATACGTCTATGTTTTCCAGAATCATTCTAAGCATGTATTGATCATAATAAACAACAATTACTAGCATGCATACATCCTAGATCATAAATTCATCATACAATCATTCTATCGGTATTCACACATATATAAATATATATATATATTCAAAACCGAAAATCAACATCAATCAACATAATGGTCTTGAATTTCTAACCTTCTAATAATGTTAAACACTTCAAGATGATTGGGTTGAACAAGGTATTCGATTTCCTTCTTCTTCTTCTTCTTCTTCTTCTTCTCTTGCTCTCGGCCGTAGTACACAAAACACACACACAAACACCTTGTCTAACAATATCATACACAAAGAAGTATGGGGGAGGAATGGGTACACCCACCAACCGGCCATACCCCCCCCCCCCCCATACTCTCTCTCCAATATTAATTTATTAAATATTTATTTTCCTTAAATAAATAAAAGAAAATAATATCTCATAAAAAAAACAATTATCACTTATCTACAAATTAATACACATAAACAATTAAGTTTCCAAATAAATTAATTAATTACCTTAATTAATCTAGGCCGATAAGGAGGGTGTTACACTTGATCCCTTCCACGCTCTCCATCCATGAACTTCCCATATCCAAGGAACGGCTGAGATTGGTTCTCGCAGTTCTCGTACGAAAAACAGTTCTCGTTTGAACCCTCCCCTATATATATATATAGTGGTAGGTTCAAATGAGAACTTAAATATTTTTGAAAATAGGAGACTCAATCACAGCCATCCAATTCCCTCTCCTTCAATGTCATTGCCCACCCATGAATTCCTCACATGCACTGCCATACTCGATTCCCCCACGCTTTCCATCCATGAATTCCACTTACAAAATGAACGGCTGAGATTGAGTCTCCCATTCTCATTTAATTTCTTATTCTCATTTGAAACTTCCCATATATATATATATATATATATATATATATATATATATATATATATATATATATATATATATATATATATATGTATATATATATATATGTATATATATATATATATGGGAAGTTTCAAATGAGAATGAGAAATTAAGATAATCCAAGGGCTATAAATTGTTCTCACCGTTCTCCAAATAAAAGGTGTTCTCATTTGATCCTGCCCATATATATATATATATATATATATATATATATATATATATATATATATATATATATATATATATATATATATATATATATATATATATATATATGGACAGGATCAAATGAGAACACCTTTTATTTGGAGAACGGTGAGAACAATTTATAGCTCTTGATTATCTTAATTTAATGGTTGATATTAAATTGGTGTAATTAATGAATGTTGAATTTTAATTATTTGGTTTAATTAAGTAAGGGATATAAACTCAACATACCTTAATTAAACCAAATGATTGGCCTAAAAGTGTTCTCACCGTTCTCCAAATAAAACGTGTTCTCACAGGATCCCTCCTATATATATATATATATATATATATATATATATATATATATAGTTAGGTTCAACAAAGCCCCCCCTTAAACAAAGCCCTCAAAGCCTATTCACAGCCACTCATTTAAAAGGGTAAAATAGGAAATGCAAAAATTGATTATACTCACACACGTCTTCTTCCCAGTAACTCAAAGTTTCCTTTATTTTTTATTTTTTTGACCTCTTAAATCTTTAGATGACCATAACTATTTCAATTTTTTGAATTTGAGCAAAAAAATTATACCAATGTACTCATTTTTTAATCATCTTTCAAACGAGACCACTCTTCCTATATTTCTGAATATTTTTTGACGAAAATGATAAATTTCGTCATTCATCATTTTCGTGCCCCTTATATATCACGTAAACAGCAGGTTCCGAAAATGATAAATTTCGTCATTTTTATCATTTTCGTGCCCCTTATATATCACGTGACAGCAGATCCCGAAAATGATAAATTTCGTTATTTTCATCATTTTCGTGCCATTTATATATCACGTAACAGCAGGTGACGAAAATGATAAATTTCGTCATTTTCATCATTTTCGTGCCCTTTATTTATCACGTAACAGCATGTCCCGAAAATGATAAATTTCGTCATTGTCATCATTTTCGTGCCCCTTATATATCACGTAACAGCAGGTGACGAAAATGATGAAAATGACGAAATTTATCATTTTCGGGACCTGCTGTTACGTGATATATAAGGGGCACGAAAATGACAAAATTTATTATTTTCGGCTACCCCTTATATATCACGTAACAGCAGGTCCCAAACATGATAAATTTCGTAATTTTTATCATTTTCGTCATTTCGTGAATTTTTTTTCCAGAAATATAGGAAGAGTGGTCTCGATTGAAAGATGATTAAAAAATGAGCAGATTGGTATATTTTTTTGCTCAAATTCAAAAAATTAAAATAGTTATGGTCATTTTAAAGATCTAAAAGGTAAAAGAAAATAAAAATGGGCTTTGACCATCATACCCTTTCATTTAAAATTAATCTTATAATTGTTTACTTAATTACAATAATGATATTATAGATATTGACTATTGATTTGATAATCTAATGACTGAGATTAGAATTTTATGATCTTTGTTTAAGGGGAAACTTTGTTAATCTAATTTTTACATATATAATATATATTATATTTTATTATAGTATATTAATAACTTTTAAATTGACTTTAATATAAGGGTTAAATACGGAATAACCCTCAAAGTTTTATTTGTTTTACGGTTTAACCCTCAAAGTTTTTTTTAACACATAATAACCATAATGTTTCATTTAAATTATGTTTTAATCCTCAAAGTTTCACTTGTATTTCGGTTTAACCCTCAAAGTTTATTTTTAAATGGTTTAACCATAAAGTTTAGTTTGGTTTTTGTTTAAATCCTTCAAGTTTTACTTTATTTGCGATTTCACCCACTTTTCTTAACACGTAAAATTTATATTTTTGGTTTATTTTTTATTTTTATAAATCTTGTTTTCCTCTAGATTCGAACATAATTAGTTAACTATCAAGCATTCAAATATCAAAATCCATTCATTAAACACGCATTTGGAACCAAAATCTATCAACGGAATGAACAAAAAATCGCAATTTGCGATATGAAACTTGTAATATCTTCAAAATGTCAAATGCAAAATAAATCTTTACGTAAAACATCTTATTGAGATGAGTATTCAAATCAATCTGGAAAGAGAAAGGGGGGACAGAGAGAGATACACAAATGAATCAGATGCACACAATTTGAAGGAGACGAGTATTTCAGATGAACTTCAAATTCCGGTGATGATGCAACCAAATGTAAATAAAACTTTAAGGATTAAAATATAATTTAAATGAAACATTATGGTTATTATGTGAGAAAAAAACTTTGAGGATTAAACCAAAATAGAAGTGAAACTTTAAGGATTAAAACATAGTTTAAAAGAAACATTATAGTTATTACATGTTAAAAAAAACTTTGAGGGTTAAACCGTAAAACAATCAAAACTTTGAGGATTATTTCATGTTTAACCCTTAATATAAAGATGCCCATTTTTTAATCGATGGTACAGCACTCCGCCCAATTGACTTCAACGCCTCGAGGCTCAAGCCTCAAGTCAAAACAGACGGACAGGACGGCAGCCTGGCTTTTCACGATGTTTCCGTCGAAGCTTTCGATTCTAACACTGGTTTTTTCTTTTTGAATTGTGTTATGCATTTGATTTCCTTCCGATTTTTTAATTTTATTTGATTTCACTGCTACAATTTACTGATTGCAGTCCCTACATTCTTGTGTAATCGAAGGAAATTGTATAATCCATTTTCAGATCTTCGGCAAGAGAACGGAAAGGGCACTAGGGTTACGTTTTGGAGACCTGTATGGATTGGATTCCGTTGGTAGGATTCATGAGAGGTAGGTTTTATATTACTTGTATAGTTTCGTTCTTGTTGGTACGTAATACTTGCAATTACAAATTTGTTCTATAGATTCTATCGTTTTTTTTTTCTGAAAGAATGTGAATGGAACAAAAGCAACATACCTCGGTCGCTAAAAACAGCAGATTTAACTTGATTCCATACTTGATGATGAAGCAAACTTTACAATTTTAAATTAATTAGCAGTCATGTTTGGAGCTCCCTATGCTCTTAGTCAATTACTCGTCGACTAAGTTTCCAAGGTGTTTCTGATGTTCTCTTGTGAGAAGCGTTAGTGTTTTTGTTTTTTGAAATCAAAACAAAGGACATAGACGTTGGAAATATGTGTTATTTTTCAACTTATTAATACCAAACAGTTTATGGTTAGATAGTTCTTGTTCATTGGTTAATGCTTGATTTACAAAATTATAATTGGTTTATAACCACCAACAACTTTAACCTGCGATGTCTCTTCTCCCCTTCAACCCCATTATCCATAATGGAAGCTATAGGAACCGCTGTCATTGATGGTGCGAAAACAATTTTTAAGTTCACCTCTTCAAGAATTAAGACCCTTTCCAAATACGAAGAGAACGTTTGTGAACTTCGGGATGAGATTGCAAACCTCATAAACAAGAGGATAGCAATTGAAGAAGATGTCACTTTAGCGAAACTGGAAGGCAGAACTCCAAAACCACAAGTGAAAGAATGGTTGATGAAGGTTTCTCGAGCAGAAGATGCTGTAAGGACACTGCTGGAGACCGCTGATGAATATGCTTGTGGCAGGGGATCCATGATGATGCACCAGTACCATCAGTCCTGGAAAGTCGCAAAGAAACTTGATCTGGTTAAAGAGCTGAATTCTACTCATTTTGAAACTGTAGCCCCTGAAAGAAGCTCTCCAATAAAAGCAGTGGAAGAAATGTCTGTTCCGTCACTTGTGGGGCAAAGAGCAGCATCAGATATGAAGCAAATTTTAGAAATCCTTAACAGGGGAGATATCAGAAGGATTTCTTTGTGGGGGAAGGGTGGCGTAGGGAAGACAATATTGGTCAAAAACTTGAATAATGAGCTATATTATTCCTCTCAAACTTCTTTTGATATTGTCATTTGGGTTGAAGTGTCCAAGACATCAGATTTGAGCACAATACAGTCTCAGATTGCCAAGAGAATTCATTTAAAAGTTGAAGTAGGAGACACCACTCAAAGAATAGCTAACAGAATTCTTCAAAGACTGAAGTTGATGAGGAAGATCTTCCTGATCCTAGATGATGTCTGGGAAAAGATTGATCTGGATGCTGTGGGTATACCATCAAGGGATCCCTGCTGTAAGGTCCTCTTAACCACTCGATCTCGTGATGTTTGTAGGCACATGGCTATTGATGTTTCTTTTCAGATAAATCATATGAATGAAGAAGATGCATGGAATCTTTTCGTACAAAGTGTTGGACCTGTACTCTCTTTAGATGGTATAGAATCTCCAGCCAGGAAAATAGTTGCAAGTTTGCATGGACTGCCATTGGCAATCAAGACTCTTGGAAACTCGATGAGGGACAGACCACAGATTGAGTTGTGGCAAAATGCGTATCTAAGGTGGCGTTCCTCATCACCCTTGTTCAAGAACATGGAAAAAGACGTCTTTCAGACACTGGCAATGAGTTACCGTTCCTTACAAAGTAAGCTTCTAAAGCAATGTTTTCTGTTTTGTTCTTTGTACCCAGGAAGTTTCTCGATAAATGTCCGTGAGCTAATCCAATGTTGGGTGTCCGATTGTCTATTCGATGAGAACTTAAGTAGTATAGAGGAAGCTTTCATCCATGGGGTTGCTTTGGTTGAACGCCTGAAGGACTTGTGTCTACTTGATCAAGATGTAGAAGACGGAACTGTGAAAATGCACGACATTTTTCGTGATTTAGCCATACTTCTGTCACGCACTGAAGAAACCTTTGGCTTCCAGTGTCCATCCAACTCTCGATCCTATCACATGCCAAACGAGGCTTCTAAAAGAGTTTCTTTTATACGTTGTGGGATAAAAAAGTTGCCACTCTTTCCTGTATGTCCCAAGCTTACTGTCTTGTTTCTCCAAGGTAACCCGATACTGAAAATCCCAAACGACTTCTTTTACAATCTTATGTCTTTAAGGGTATTAAATTTAAGCAAAACTCAGATTACATTGTTGCCCTCGTCCTTTCTTTGCCTGAGCGAATTGCGTTCTCTCTTTCTGAGAGACTGTTTTATAGAAAAGCTACCTTCTCTCAATTTCCTTCGTAAACTCTTAGTTCTTGACCTTTCTGGCTCCCGAATAAAAGCTCTTCCTAAAGGGTTTGGAAGTTTAAAAAGTTTAAGAGAGTTGAACTTGTCATGCACACACTTTCTGGAGAATATCATAGCTGGAAGCATATCAGGATTATCAAGTCTTGAGACTCTAGATATGTCTTGTAGTGCTTTTAATTTTAACCCAAAGATGAACGTATCTGCTCAAAGAGCAACATTTGATGAATTGTTGTCAAAAGATCACCTCTCGGTCCTTAAAATTAGGCTGGACTCGGTTGAGCATCTTGCGTCTGCATCTTCTTGGCTCAAGAAATTAACAAGATTTGATATTCAGATTGGTCCAAGAAGCCACGATTCGAACCATTATGTTGTTAAGAACAATGAAAAACGATTGGTTCTAAGAGGAGTTGACCTCCTACAAGAAGACCTTCAAGATCTTCTACGCAACACAACTTCTCTTGATATGTTAACGTGTGTAGGCATGGCCCGTAGGCACTGGCTTAGCCTATCATCATTGATATCACTCACTATATCGAATTGTGATGATATAACTCGTTTGATAAGCAAGGAAAGACGTTCATGGGAATTGTTTCCAAGTCTACAGCACTTGGTGCTCGATGGTTTGAAGAACTTAGAGATTATTGTTGAGGGAATAATCCCGAGAGGCGTATGCCTTAGGAATCTGAAGACGGTTAAAGTTTTGGATTGTCCAATGTTAAAAGGAGTCGTCTCTTATGCAATGCTTCGTCATGTTAAGAATCTTGAAGAAATTAAGGTAAGCGGTTGTGAAAATATGTCTTGCGTTATTGATTCAGGGGAGCATGAAGAAAGTTTCCCGAGTTTGAGGGTCATAGAAATAAGTAACATGGTGAACTTAACATCAATTTGTGATGGTACATTGGTTTGTCCCGTGTTGCAGAGGATTAAAGTTTCGCATTGCTTTGGGTTGAGAAAACTTCCTCTTTCGATCTCCAAATCATCTAGCTTGAAAAAAATTGAAGGTGATATCAGGTGGTGGAGTAATTTAAGATGGGATGATGATGAAATTAAGAACTTCTTTCAGAATCACTTTCAAGCATACCCCGAGGAGAACCGGTCAAGGAAGAGAAAATACAAGAACATGATTTAGAGCATTGTTTGTTCTTTCTTTTCTTTTTCTTCATTTGCTTTGTAACTTTCTGTTTTACATCTAAATTATGGAAACAATTTTGGAACTATTTTACCAAAAAGAATTTGAAAAATAAAAGGGAACATTTTCGTGTCTTGGAATTAGGAATGGCAAATGAGTTCGGGGCAGGGATTGGTCCCCCGTTCCCATTTAAGAAAATGGTCCCCGTCCCAGCTTAAAAACCCATAGGGATTCAAATGGGGATTCCCATCGGGTAACGGGGGAAACGGATATCCGCGTTTAATGTAGACGGGTAATTTTCACCGCGGGGATACCTATTAAAGTAAAATGGTGATTTTTCACCCGTGGGGATCCCTGCCGCCATTAGATATTGCCACGAGTTTTAGAAAAAGATTATACTAAAATTATATAACATTATCGAATACAAACATATTTGAAATGAAATTAAAATCCTAAAGATCTATATGCACCCAAAATATCAAAACCAACCAAACCAGATAAAATGGCAACAATTTATAATAGCATGTTTCCACATATTGCAAAAATTAAATCATTCTTCCATTTTCACGTCCCCGAACCCGTCCTGTTTATGTTGGATTTAAGTTTTCCCTGTTACCTGGAATTGACCCCGGAAGGGCTGTGGGGTCGGCTGATTTCTTAAGGTCAGAAGTTCTGGTAACATACATCACTTTTATTAGCACAAGGTTGCAACATGATTCCTGTTTGAGATCTGGAACTATATTACAACTGTATTTACTATTTAGAATAATTGGAATGACCATACCATAAGTTCAGTAGAAGGGTTTAGCGGTAAGATTGTGATGCTGACTTGATGATAAGGTGAAAAGTGGTTGTAGAAGTGATCACTCTCATAAATCTAATTAAATTTGTAGTTGTACTCTCTACTAATACTCTTCAACCTTATTTTTTGTTTTTATGTTTTGTATGATGTGGTGAAAAGTGACAGTTCAATATCACGATCTTTGTGACAGGTGCGTTTCTCGTGGAGGGGATGGTGGGTTTGGGTCTTGTGGGTGATTAGGGTTGCTGTTTTATCTTGTGTTATGGATATTGGGTGGGGAAATGGTTGGAGTTATAAGGGGTTGTGAGGTAGCCAGACCCAGTAGCATGATTATATATAAGTTTTTGGTAAAGGAGTTTTATATATGGTGACACTCTCAAAGTACACACAGGCACTTTGTAATCTCCATCCTGGGTAGGATTAATTATTATCATTAGGCAGACTGGGGCTTTTTCTGGAATGCAGGAGTGTGCATTTTCTTGTTTAACCATGGCCTCATAAGGCTAGCTGGTTGGTTTGAACCCTTAATCTGGACTAATCAATTTATTGTTATAAGGACATATAAAGTTCTTATTGAAGCCACATATATAGTTTTGTTTTATATTGTTTTAATCAAGGAATGTTTCAAGTCTGGGACAACATAAAAGAGAATAGACTCTTTGGAAGGCAGAAGACATCACATGAAGTGTACCATGCATTCTGACTTCTTCATAAGGGTAAGTTAAAGACAAGAGATATCCATGCATGCATGCATGAATGTGGGTTAGTCTCATCAATTTGTTGACTATAGTTTGGAGTACAATATGGGTTGCATATAAAAATATCAAGATCAGTGATATATTTTGCTATATATGTAGGATATATTGATATATAGGATGTACATTTGTTTTGAGTGTACACTAGGTAGTGGATAAATGTTAAGTATACGAGTCGGTAAGTTTTGTTGTATTTGTTACCGTTTAAAAGAAATAGAGGTTTCATTTGATGTTAAAAAAATATAATAATGTATTAATTTCAGATATTAGTATAAGTTTGAATGAATTTTTCTGTACTTGTTGATTATTAATATAATTAAATTATTGTAGGTAAAGAGAAATAAAGTTAAAAATTGATTGATATTCATATATAAACTTAGAAATCAAATCCTAAATAACTAGAATAAATTGAATTAAAATTAAGAATACAACATTCTCACACTATTACATTCTGGACCTTTTGTGATGGATGAAGGCACTCCCAAAATGGTTCGTTGAAAAACAAGTTGACGGCTTTGACAGGAGTGAACTTTGCATTGGATTTGCGTCGGTCAGTTTGCTTTAGATCTGCGTCCACCACGAGTCATGACTTTATGATGGTTTTGCGGTCCACCACGAGTCATGACTTTATGATGGTTTTGCAACGGATATAAGTTGCGACATTTTTGTGGCGGAAATGATCTGCGACTGTTTTGCGACATATAGGAGTTGTGACGTTTTTGTAACGAGCATCGTTTGCGGCGGACATAAGTTGTGTCGGTCTTGCAAGAGATCTTTTGATTCAGATTTGCGTAGGTTTGTTGGTTTGGATATATGCTCTCTCCATTGACCTTTTGTCAATCTTCAAATCTAGAAATTATAAATCTAGTATTTCGGATATTTGTTTTTATGTATCCGAATACAAAATTTTGGATTCGGATAAAGAAAACTAACTATCCGAAATTTTGGATATCAGGTTTTAAACACCCCTAGAGATGGTAGGGGTGGGAAGCCTTGGGTTTGAGCGTAGCCCAAAAAGGCGTACGGTTGTTTCCTTAAAACCAAAAAGATCCAAAAGGTTACCTCAAGTATTCGATCATACGATTATGCGTAACCTAATAAGAATAACAAAAAAACTGAATAAAACATAAAAATAAAACCACACAAAAGGTTAATGAAACTAGGTAAGGTACATGTGTAACAACAATAGAGTAAAACAACCTTTAGAAAATGCGTATAGAAGATACATATGTAAGACACATTTTTAATTATAAATAAAACAAAATAATTTTAGTGTGATACCGTTATTTACTTTTTTTTATGTGTTTTAGTTGTATAGATTTGATGACTTTTATCTAGAGCTTCAAAAAGTAAAATGAATTTAATTAGATCATTCCTCACTCGTAGTCATGACATGTATGACTGACTAACACATCAGCTTTTTCAGCCTATGATTATCCCATGATTAAATAGCCTTAGTCATAACTGTTATGACTAATCTTCACATCATCATCACTACTATTACTAGATCTATATAATATTAATTTACAGTAATTTGATCGGTCGAAAAAACTAAAAAATAAACAAAATGGACGACGGCATAAGAGCTTGTCACCAGAATGACGAGGTGCTAGATGATCTAAAGACCCAAAAAATTATATGTTTTGAAAATTTAGCATTATTATATAATAATAAAAACAAAAGTTTAGAACAATTGGAATGTGATAATTTAGTTACAATCAGCACAAGTGCTATTATATAAAATTTTCCATTAAATGTTGCCCAAAAAAGTATGGACTCGTCTCTCTCTATCATGAAGTCCAAGCCTTGCCTTTTTCTTTCTCGTTATTATTATCGTGTATTTGCCTTGTATAATTTAGTTTGGCTTATATTTATTTTATGTATAGCTTATGGCCCATTTGAATTATTATATATTCTCATGCTTGTTCTTGAAGAACAAAGGCTCTCGAGTCTCGAGACGCCGGAATTATTCTGGTTCACACTCTGATAACTCTTCTTCTTCTTCTTCGGTGTTATATGTGCAGGAAGGTTGCTCGAGTAATAGTAACAACCATGGCCGAAACAACGGCGGGAATCGAGGCATAAACAATGCCACGGGTGGCGGAAACAATCATGACATAACTGACCGTGACAATCGTGACGGCCGACAGGGTATGAATGTTGGGCAACGCCGCTCTAGGGGTGGAGGACAACCCCTCTTTTGCAGACTCCATGGCCTTCGCATCCATATTCGTATGGTTTCCCGAGTTACCCATTGTACCCGTCGCCTTGGATGTTGCCTCCATCTATTCGTGGAAATAACAATATGCATGGAAATAACAAATACATGTTAATAGTTACCACCTGAAATACATAACAACTCTCAGAAGCAAAAAAATTGCTTAGTGAGCATACCTAACAATCAGCTACAATATCATATATGTATAGTGAACTACACAATAACTAATCTCAAAGGATCCAATAACAAATACTGGAACCCATCTCTTTACCCGGTACCGAGGCATATACTCAAATGCTTTAACGAGCACAATTTCTCAAATGCTCAAAGAGCATAGTCATATATATCATTGTAAAAGAAAATCAAATATACACACCTTACAATACAGATCATCATCATATTAGTTCTTCAAGTATTACAATACAATATCACTAAACTCCTATATACACATATATAAATTAAGGAAATTAATCATGAAATTTTGCTACTGAAATAGAACCTACACGTGTAATCACTTACATGGGCTGTGTAGCATTACACCTACACGCCTAAATGTTACATACACAACCGGTGTTAACCCTAGGGCTCTACAGGGGCCGTGTATACCTACACGAGTTGTGTACCACTACAGAGGGTGGTCTACACGACCTCCCAATCTCTACACAGACATGTACTACTACACGGGTGCCCTACACAGGCTGTGTACGTCGTACACTCCCAGTTTTGAATACACGATCACAACACTAATTTGGCCCATTAGATTATCTTAAATTGATTTTCCAGCTTAATTGTGTGTCTTTAACATTCAAACAACTTATATAGTTGTTTTTAAATATATAAAACACTAATTCAAAAGTTAATCCTAATGTTGGCTCCTGTAATGTTTAATCAAATTATCAATGTTTAATAGACACTAATTCAAAAGTTAATCCTAATGTTGACTACTATTATTACTAATATAATTATGTAATCACCTTAGGAATAAGTGTGTGGTGTAAATCCTTGCTCCAAATTACTAATATATTATTACCTTGCTAATCAAATTCATAGCTGTAAATCCTTTCCTCTTTTTTCTTTCTTGCTCCAGATTATTGCATAACTTATTTTCCCCAAATTTTCTTTTATTTTATTTAAATTAGAGTTTAAATTGCATTTCTGGCTCTGTAATTTATGAGTTTAATTATTGATATTTTCAGTTCCTAAAATTTATTCAACACTTACACTTACATATATATATATATATAAATAAATTATTTCTAACAATTTTGAATAATACTTAAATTATCAATTTCGAACTTTGGGGTGTTACAAATTAGCCAATTCTAATAGATGACAACAAGTTGACGAAGGAAAATGGCTATAACGAGGATTGTATGACGAGTCTAGTACGTGTGGTCTTAGTGTCTTTTTTAGAATAGAACGATATCTAATTTTGTCTAGATACGAGAGACTATATGAGCTAAGCTCCAATAAAAAAAAAGGCTGGAGTAGAGACCCTTCTACGCAAACAAAGAAGACTTTTGGGCAGTGGACCAAAAGATGAAGAGCTTGTGTAAATCTTGCGCAAAGGGTCATTTTGACTTTTTAAAGAAAATTGAATAACTCTCTATCTATTGGTATTTTCCTTTTCAAAATTGATGTTGTTTGAGGTTTGAGTTTGTGTTTTAATTTGGAAAGGGAGATTATGGGTGTATAATAAGATTATATTGTGGTTTTTTTATAAATAAATTGGTAAAAAATAAAGAATAATAAGTGTGTATGAAAACAAAACAAAGCATAATCAATTTTCTTTCTTTTTTATTTGTTAAACTAAAAGCATCCAACAAGCTAGTGTGTGGTTGGAGCTGGTTGCAAGGAAACACTATCGCCCCCGCCCCTCAAACTTAGACCGAGGTCTTTGGCTGGTGTACACTTACGCTAAACATTTTTGTTTTTTTTCTTTTCTCCCAATTGGTTCATTGATATATACATTCTATTTTTAAAATATTGGGTGGTTGAAAGAGGATGATGTGAGGTTAGAATGAAGGAGCATAAGATAAGAAAAAAATAATATAACACTAACGTAATAATGGAAAATTGTACATTGAATGCTCTTGGTGTTATGTCTGTCTACAAACTATGAGTACTTTTATACCCAAAATAGTCAATAAAGATGATTGATACATCTAGGCAAGATGATTTGTAGACCACTACACAATTATTCCAACTTTATAAATCATAAATGAAATAAACAATAAGTAAAGAATATATATATATAGCATATATAATTTATAAAGTAAAAATAATGAAAAGAGTAACTTTTACTTTTTTAGACCTCCCATAAACCAAAGACGCCGACAGATTAACTCGCTGACAGTCAAAAAGAAAAAACTCAAAACCAGCTGCTGACGACACCCCCGAGATCCCGTAAACCCCTCATTCTCCCTTCATTCCCCATCTCCCTCCATCTCACCAATCAATGAGATTCACTTCAACTCCTTGATCTGCTCGTCACTCTCAGTATCTCCGGCGACGTCCACGGCCTCTCCGTCAAGCTCTGGAAGTTTCTTCTACGGAAAAGCATGGAATCGATACTGGCGAGGGCGTTGGAGTATACTCTCAAGTACTGGCTTAAATCTTTCACCAGAGATCAGTTCAAGTTGCAAGGACGGACTGTTCAGCTCTCCAATTTAGGTTAGCTTTTAGCAACTTGCTTGATTTGAACGCAAATGTGCAAAACTTGTGTTGATAGTTTTGATGCTTTGATCCGAGAATTCTGTATTGGATTACTAGTTTTGGTATCTCGATCCAATGATTTGGTATTGCGTTACTAGCTTTGGTGCTTTAATGCAAGAATTCTGTACAATTTGAGTGATATTTTTTATCTTGATAGATATAAACGGTGATGCTTTGCACGCAAGTCTTGGATTGCCTCCGGCATTGAATGTCACGACTGCAAAAGTTGGGAAGTTAGAGATTATAGTACGTTGCTTCTTCTACAACTTATTCATAACTTCAATCAGAATTTGTTTGGAAGGGTTGATGTCCTTAGTTCTGCTAGATTTCGTTTCTATACACACATACATGTATCTAATTAAAATGTAATTGCTTTGTTTTTAAGCTCCCTTATTTCAGCAATGTTCAACTCGAGCCAATTGTTGTGCAAATAGATAAGCTTGATTTAGTGTTGGAGGAAAATGACAATTTGGATGCATATAAGAGTACAGATAGGTAACTCTTAGTTTGATATGATTATATGATCTTACCAGTAGATAGATCGTTTAGCGCATCACTATCATTTTCCTGATTCACTATTCTCCATGTTTATCTCTTGAAGTGCACAAACGCCATCCAGTCCTGCAAAAGGCAGTGGATATGGATTTGCAGACAAGGTTAGTCTCTCCAAATGGTGTAGTTTTTGGTTGTTTACTTTAATTGCTGGTTGATTTTGGTTTGTTTTAGAATTTCCTATTGTAAAAATTGTAGCTGTATATGCATTTGTAGACAAGTAGAAGACACTGTAAGTATTATCCCTTAAAAAAAGTCTTGCATAGAAACTTGGAGCTTAATGGAGGGAAGCAGATTATCCATCTTCTCCTAAATTGAGTGAAACAAAAAAGAAAGAATATCATTAATAAAAAAAATAGGGGAGTATGTCTCCTCAATGGAGCAATCTGACTGTGTTAGCTAGTTTTTCGGAGTTCATGGCAGTTAAGTGAGGCAGTCAAAGAAGAACATAGGGAAGTAAGTGACCATTAGTGAAAGTACATAATCTTCTAGTGGCATGGAATGGATTAGCAACAACTATTTTCATTAAGCTTAACATTTTTCTTTCCAACACTGTAAAGGAGGTTTCACCTTTAAAATTGAGGGTGCCATGTTTGCAGAGGTCGTTCTTGCAATGGTAGGAAGCTACCTTTTTTTAGTTATTGAAAGGCATCAAATCTTTTTCCATTTTTACGAGCTTTGGGAGTTTCTTGTCCTCTTGCACCCAGAATTAAATCTTTTTACTTAACATCCATTGTTGTCATTGGGTTTCAATTCTGAAGAGTCCTGAGACTGTCACTTGCGATATATTGCTATAATTGTTGCTTTTAATTATTTCCTTAAAGCTTTTATGCATCCAGCATTCATAATTTTATTATCAGATTGCAGATGGAATGACATTAGAAGTACGAACAGTTAATCTCCTACTTGAGACTCATGGAGGTGCTAGACGTCAGGGGGGAGCAACTTGGTACTTTTCTTATCTGAGTTTTCCTTGGCCTAACTTGCTTTCTGATTATATATTGTCTGTTCCTTTCTTGTGGGAATCGAAGCAACCTCTTGTGTCCTTTAAATTGGGGCATCTTCCACACTCCTCTCCATAAGACTTACTTTTGGTATTTGTTGCTTTTTTTTTATGTCAATGTAGGCCAACATTCAGTTTATTCCCCTTGTGCCACAGCCTTAGCTCTTTAAGATTTCAATTGTGATGATGCTTATCATTTTGTGTATATGCTAATAATCTGGCAGTCTATATTAACAGAACTTCATAGATTTTACTACTTATTATCTTCTGAGATTGTGTTATAATATAGTACAGAATGTTGTCCATGTCAACCTACACATACTCTCTCTCTCTCTCTCTCTCTCTCTCTCTCTCTCTCTCTCTCTCTCTCGTTCTCTATCTCTCGTTTGATTATTCATTATAGTTACTGTTTCTATTGCTGACATGTTGTCATATGGTCCTTTGTATAATTTTTTCAACTGTTCTTGTCGGCCAGGGCATCACCGATGGCATCTATTACTATACGCAACCTCTTGCTTTATACTACAAATGAAAACTGGCAGGTTATTCTTTTTGGCTTTATTTTTGGTTCAGTGCATTGGTACATCAAATAACTAATTAGAGGTCACCTGTAGCAGGTTGTAAACCTTAAGGAAGCGAGGGACTTTTCAAATGACAAGGAGTTCATATATGTGTTCAAAGTAACTTTCCTTGTTACCTTCTTTTCAATTTGATCTATATATATTTATTGATATGTCAAGTCATGTTCTCTAATTCTTGTGTTTCATGCTACCTATTTGTATTGATTTCAATTACATGTTACTTATAATACTATAATTTTTGGTTGGCAGAAACTTGAATGGGAGCATCTATCCATCGACCTCCTGCCTCATCCTGACATGTTTGCAGCATTCTCTGAAGGTACATTCAAGGATGACGATGGTGCAAAGCGTGTATTCTTTGGTGGGGAGCGGTTCCTTGAAGGAATATCTGGAGAAGCTTATGTAATACAAACTAAATCCTCTTAAATGATAGTCTGTAAACTTTAGCGTAGCTGAAATGATCATCTAAATTGCATATTACTTAAGCTTGATTCCATGATTAGATTACGATACAAAGGACTGAGCTTAATAGTCCACTAGGGTTGGAACTCCAGTTACATATTACTGAAGCGGTGTGCCCAGCTTTGAGTGAACCAGGTCAGTAGAGTTTCTCTTTTGGTGCATTGTTGCTTATCAAACTGTGTTTTGGACCATTTTGCATTACCATGATATAATTTTGAGCAGGATTACGAGCTCTTCTTCGCTTCTTTACGGGATTGTATGTCTGTCTAAATAGAGGAGATGTAAATCCAAATGCCCAAGAGGTTCAATTCCTTTTTTTTTAAATTTTTTTGTCACTTAATATTGAAATTGTTGAGGCACTATTACATGCGTAGGCTGTAAGCAACTCCTTTTCTGGCAGCGATCAGCAGAAGCTGCAGGGCGTACACTTGTCTCCATTATGGTGGACCATATATTTTTCTGCATCAAGGATACTGGTTTGTATTTATGTACCCCATCTTTTGGTTTGATCAATTTTCTTTTACTGTTTCCTCTCATAAACTGTCATTTTATCTAGGTAATTTGTACGATAGTTTCTCAATTCAAATATAAAAGATGTACATTGTTATCATTAGCTGGTAAAATTTCTAACTGTACTTGCAGATTTCCAGTTGGAACTTCTGATGCAATCACTTCTCTTTTCTCGGGTAGATCTCTATGGAACTTTAAAAAAAAAAAAAACTATTTACTTTGTATAAATGAAAGAAAATCTCTCTTCCAGATTCACAATCTCTGTTCTATTTGGTCTTGCAGGCAAGTCTTTCTGATGGGGAAATCACCAAATGCTTAACTCGGGTGATGATAGGTGGACTGTTTTTGCGGTATACTACATTCACATATCCTTTACAGACATCTTTCATTCTCATGCTGTTTTATGCTGTTGTTAGTTACTGTCTGGCATGTCCTACCAAGCATTAGTGATGTTTTAGATGTTATGCAGCTTTTGCATATATGCACTATGTTGGGGTTTATAATAACTTTATCCCTCTGGGACTAGCAATTCTATCTTTCTGTTTGATGTCCCTAAGTTACTTGACTTTGCAGAGTAAACTAGAACTATGACTGAGAAATTGTTAGGGTTAATTAACAGAAGTGTCTCTTAGGTATCACTTAAATTGCACAGACGAGCCGGTCGTGGCCCTTAGCAATAATCACTCAAAGATGTTTTATTGTTATGAAGTATCAATATAAAGTTTATCCTTGACTTAATGGACTTGTTTTAAGATTGCTTAAGCTATGGAACATGCACCATTTTCCTTTTCAGTTTAGAATCAAGTCATTATCTCACAAGCATGTCACTGATTAATACATTGCTTCATGTTCATTTATTTTACCTTTTTCTGAGTGTGATGTTTCTATACGTAGAATCCTAAAGCGGTGGGCATTGTAACATGAAAGCACTAATTTAAGTTTGAAAAGGAGTTATGGTGACTGCATATATGTACTGTTCTTTTTCCAATAGCAATTTCATATGGTCCTCATATTATACATTGATAATGGGATTTGATGGTGATAAAATTCAGGGATACTTCCTCTCGCCCACCATGTGCATTAGTACAACCATCAATGCAAGATGCTGCAGAGGAGCCACTGCAAATTCCAGATTTTGGTATACTTTGAATATTTGATTCTCAGATGTATAGTGTATAAGCTATTGATATGCATAGTCCTCATATTGATTTCTTCAATACATTATTTGACCAGGAAAAGATTTCTGCCCTCCAATATATCCATTAGGGGATCAACATTGGAAATTAAGTGACCTTGCTCCACTCATATCCCTCCATTGTCTTCAGTTAGTGCCCTCGCCTACTCCACCGTCGTTTTCTTCACAAACTGTCATTGACTGCCAACCTCTTATGGTATTGTGTTTATTTCATTATATAACCCCATGTGGAAGATCGACCCCGTTTACTTAGGAATGGGTTCATTCAGGCTGTGTTTTATCTGTGTGTTTTCAATAAGGGAAAGGGGTCAATGGGTGCAATACGTCGAAAGTTGACGAAATCTATTTAATTCATGCAAGTTCCTAACTTCTTCACTGATTCAAAATATTTTTGTAATATTAATGTTCTTGTAATTGTATTTAACTACATTAGTTATTTAATGAAAAATGGCGAAAAAAGGGTTTGCAGGACAACCCAACCGAACCTGTATTGAAAAATGACTAGTTTCAAACCGAACCTGTTTTGTCATTTTACTCAAACCCGGTTGGTCTGCCCATTTACCACCTCTAATAAAACCCATAAAACATCGTTTTAACTTTACTACTTCAGTTCTTAAATACCATCATTCCTTTACAGGTACATCTTCAAGAAGAGTCCTGTTTAAGAATATCATCTTTACTTGCTGATGGAATTGTGGTCAATCCTGGTGATATTTCACCAGACTTTTCAATCAACTCACTTGAACTCAATGTCAAAGGATTAGATATCACCGTTCCACTTGAAAATGAAAGTTCCTTCACTGGAGCAAGGCTTCATATCGAGAACCTATACTTGTATGACTCCCCTTCCCTGAGGCTCAAGCTACTCAATCTTGAAAAGGATCCTGCATGCTTCTGCCTCTGGAAAGGACAACCCATTGATGCCAGCCAAAAAAAATGGACAAGTGGAGCTTCTCTTTTTAATATGTCTCTAGAAACATGTAATAACATGAAAGGAGTAAATGCTTCTTTTTCACAATCTTCAGAATTGTGGAAATGTGTCGAGATGAAAGGTGTTTGCATTCAGGTAGCAATGGTAACTGCGGACGGGAGCCCGTTAATCGATGTCCCTCCTCCGGGTGGTGTTGTAAGAGTAGGAGTTGCTTGTGAACAATATGTGTCCAACACTTCTGTTGAACAATTGTTTTTTGTGTTGGATCTGTATACATACTTTGGTACGGTGAGTGAGAGGATGTCGGTTGTTGGAAACGGTAAACAAAAGAAGGCGGTGAAGCAAGAACTTTCAGATGGAAGTTTGATAGAAAAAGTTCCTGGTGATACTGCTGTTAGTTTATCAGTTAATGACCTAAAGCTAACATTTCTAGAATCTTCTTCACTGGATATTCAGGGAATGCCCCTTGTTCAGTTTGTAGGAGATGATCTATTCATGGAAGTTACTCATAGAACCTTGGGTGGTGCCATGGCCATTTCATCAACTGCAAGGTGGAAAAGAGTTCAGGTGGACTGTGCAGAGACTGAAAGAACCTCAATACATGCAAATGGTACTCAAGATTTTCTTCCTGTTACAAATGGCTACCCTAAATTGAGAGCTGTTTTTTGGGTGCAAAATGGGGAGAATTGTCAACCGTTTCTGAATTTACGTATGGTGCATGTGATTCCTTATAATGCACATGATACAGAGTGTCATAGCTTAAGTGTGTCAGCTTGTATTGCGGGTGTACGGCTTGCAGGAGGAATGAATTATGCTGAAGCTTTGCTTCACCGTTTTGGAATCCTAGGACCAGATGGTGGCCCAGGGGTTGGGCTCTCCAAGGGTTTGGAGCATTTATCCGCAGGGCCATTGTCAAAACTTTTCAAAGCTTCACCTCTGCTTGTTAAAAAGGTCAAAAAGAGTAAAAGTAAGCTATCTACTCTGCAATGACAATATTTACCTGTTTTTTTTATTTATTTGTTGAAGCGTTTATTTGAGTTGTGTTTGAACTCAAACTGGTTGAAACTAGCCTGAAGTCCATATTTAGTGCATATTAGCATTTACCTCCTGGATCGTTTCTGTTCGTAAATTTAGATTTTTATTGTAATAATAAGATAATTTGAAATTAACCAAAAAGGCAAAAAGTTGACCCAGTTGTTTTGACCCATTACACGACCTACCTATCTTACCCCTTCTAATCTCGAATTCTTGAGTTTGATGCATCTATATATTCAATTGATAGAGAGAAGTTATCTACTCTAACCAAATTTTCCATTTATTTTCCACAGGTGACAGCATGGAGGAGAAGCATAATGGTTACCTGCACTTAGGTGCACCAGATGATGTGGATATATCACTAGAATTGAAGGACTGGTTATTTGCATTGGAGGGGGCAGAGATGGCAGAAAGATGGTGGTTTTACAGTTCAGATGATTCTTACAGAGAAGAAAGGTGCTGGCACACAACTTTTGACACTTTAAAAGTTAAAGCAAACAGCGCGAAAAAGAAATTGGTGAACGGAAAAAAGAACTTTCCCAGAGCACTGAAGTATCCTGTTGAGACAGTGACGGTGGGCATGTTTTGCTATTATAATTTAGCTTTCGTTTATGCATAAATTATAGTGTTCATGGAAATATTAATACATGGTAAAAGCACATAAAACAACAGATGAATATGATGAAGATTTGACATGACATTGCTATCGTTAATGAACATCTAAAAATGTCCAACAACTTGCTACTTTTACCTCAATTAGATTCTTAATTTTTCTTTCTGCGGAAATGAAATATGTACTTACTGATTAAATGGAAATATCATACAATGTGAAGACAACTCTTTGAGACGCTGAATTCCACTTTTTTTTAATATACTTTTATGTGCTTTTAGGTTGGTGTTGAAGGCTTGAAGACATTGAAACCCCGACAACATAAGGTAACTGCATCCACAAACGGGCACAAGGAAAGTGTTGACCCACGTGGTGGGATAGATCTTGAAGCTGACATAGTGTTAAATGAAGACGATGGTGCCAATGAGATGATAAAGTGGGTGGTGGAAAGTTTAAAATTTTCTGTGAAACATCCGGTGATTACATCTAACTTGCTTCTATGCCTTCGATACTCAAAGACAACACACACATACTGATGATAGCTACCCTGTAGGTTGAGGCAGTCGTAACCAAGGATGAACTGCAACATGTTGCTCAACTATGCAAGTCAGAAGTTGATTCCATGGGGCGAATAACTGCAGGGATTTTGCGTGTGTTAAAGTTAGAAGGATCAGTTGGTCAGACAGCTATGGATCAGCTAAGCAACCTCGGTAAATATTTGTATCTTACTCACATAAGTAACATAGACATGCTATAAAGTAAGAAATAATTCATGAAATTCAAAAAGCACACAGGATCAAGAGAGTAACAAGATATCTGGTAAACCTTTTAGGTTATTGATGCTGTACTTTGAACCATATATAGTTAAGGGCATGAATTTCATCTGCGTAATTGTTCATGTCTTAACTTTATCTCACTATGCAAGTAAAAAGAAAAAGAAATAAAACAGAGCAGCTTAAGTTGTGATACATCTATCATCTATGTATAAAACAGTGTAATGTTCTTCCATTTCCATGCTCCCATAAGTTGACTAGCTACACTTAAGAATCCTACACATGGTGTGAAGTCTAGAGGTGTCAACATTGGCAAGCCCCATACACACTTGTTTGTCTAGTTTTTCAATATTCTAAATAGTTAATAATTTTATAAGTTTATAAACTGTTACTTGAAACAATAATTCAAATTTTGAATAGGTGTTGGACATCTTTTCAGTTTGACTTGTTCTAGATAAGTTTTAAAATGTTAAACTTTTGACCTCATGATTAGTTATAACTAAAAAACAACCCAAATCGACCCATTATTTAGGCAAATGGGTTGGAGATGTTACCTTTATACTCTATGTGGAAGTCATGCAACTGAAAAACTTGAAATTTTCAGGTAGTGAAGGGTTCTTTGACAAGATGTTCTCGCCACAAGGGAACCACCACAGAGATAGCAATGTTTCTAATCTTGGCTTGAGTTCATCTTCCCTAGTGGCTTCAGACTCAGATAACCAATGTTCATCTCTCAATTCAACTTTAACTTCACTCGAGGCTGCATTATTAGACTCGCAAGCAAATTGTGCAGCTCTTACTGCTGAATTAAGCAGTTCTGAATCTACCAAGCCACACCTTCATAGTGTACAACAACTTGCCCAGAAACTAGAGAGCATGCAGAAATTATTATCCAAGTTGCAGAGTCAGGTATAGTTTTGCCTTGTATGTTATGGTTGTACTATCTGGTGATAATATTCCTAATTCTTAGTAAATTATTTGTTCCATTTTTTATTGTATATAGTGAAAATATATATCTACTTATTTACCAGCGTATGTGCCTAAGTCAGCTGGTTGGAAATTTTGTAAGAACATTGATGCATTTGCAAAATTTATACTTCTCTCCTTTCACTCGGGTTTTAGGCAAAGGTAAAACCCTAACTTTATATTTGGTTTCTGAGTACATGGATGTGTTGATCAGTTGCGATGGTTGATCTTGATTATTTGCATTTTCAGCCTTATTCAATAGCCTGTTACTGAAATCACCAGAGACTTTAGGTAGTTTTGATCCGTTGGTTCAGATTATTTGAATAATGTTTAATCTGAACAAGTAGTGTCCTACAGTAGTTAAAGATGCTTGTTTAACAGAACTACAAAAATCTTTTATACAGTTATCGTGGATTATAAGGTATTGAGACAAAATGTTATGGGATGTAACCATATAAAAGTGTATATTTTGTATATATTTCATTTTGTATGTATCTTACTGGTTGAAAATTGTCACATATGCAATCTGGACAAAATGATCAAATGAGTGAGGTAATACAGCCGCCCGAAAAGGAACTGCAGCGATCTTTTGAATAGGGATCCTACAGCGACAGACTGCCTTATGGTCACGTCTCAACATTAATCCCTACAGCAGTAGAGATCATGCCCATGTGAACGTATAAACCACATTGGTTCGATTATTATTAATACCTTTACTGAGTTGTGTTCGATAAAGTCAATTTAAAAAACATAGTCCTAAAATTTTAATATGCAATCACATGTGATTCAGTATACAATCACATGTGATTTTTAGAAAAGTCGCATGTGAATTACGAAAATGTTCCTCGGTCCAAAATTTTAAAATGCAATCTGGACCGTTGATGCCATGATCCAAAAGCTAAAATTAGTCCATTAGGACTATGAATCAAGTATGGACTATATTGAAAATTCTTCACCAGTCACTATCCAAAACCAAAATACTATTTTTTAAGCGCACACTTCTGTAACGGTTCGCGACACTACAGCACCAATTTGGTGTTAGTTCCCACTTTGAACAGTTGCTTTTGCACACTAAAAAGATGTTCCACGTATTCCTACGAGCTACCACAAAACAACCTGAGCAGGAATTGATGCAGTCAGCCATGCAGCATAGTTAACACTTGACAGCACTTGCATACTATAAAGAGTACTTTAACTAAACGTGTACAACAACGTGATCTCAAGTTCAACCCCGCCTAAGACTGCGTGACAAAAGAACATAATAAAACAAAACGCAAAAATACCAACACCCTCCTAAGTTGCTTTATGAAGCACTATACTATATATGGTACAACATGATCAGGCTCAACTTAGTCTACGATGTTGCAACTGTATCCCAACGCCATATAGTGCCATCTTCACAGCAACTCAGTATTGTACTGAAACATACAAGTTCACAAGATTCTTTTAAAAAAAGCTATGATTAATAATAATAATAATAATCGACAAAGATATCACATAAATGAATAATGCATAAATATGATTACACACCTATATTATTATATTAATAATCTAACCTTTTGAATAAAGCAATTTACAAGGTTAAAATACACTTTGAATGACTTTCCAACCTTTTCTCTTTAGCATATGTTTATCATTATTGTCTACTTCGTTGTCAAGGGTTAAAATTGCCTCCCTTAGATTACTATTAAAAAACAACAGCAACAAAAATTGCAGTCAACAGTGTATACCTTCCGTCAAACGACATAGCTGTTTGCCTAATGGGAGATTTGGACTGAACATGAGATAGCCTGACACCAACAAAGTTTGGAATTAAATCAAACTTTTACAAAGGTCTTGCACAAAGATAAATCAAATCTCAAGAACATCTTGAAAAGCAGCCAAACCTTGCAATTAGAGAAGGGGGACTCGTCTGCAATTCCCATACAAAGATTTTTCCTTCCCTGTTCCCTGTAAATATAAAGTACCAATATCAATCATAAGGAATATCATACAGTGGATTGTCTAAAGCACTTATTAGGTTGCGAGTTCAAGCTTCTTTAGAGACATACATCAACTAGAGTTGGCAAAATGAGTGTGTGGGTCAGGACTAACATCTCAAAACGGGTTCGGGTTGAAATGTATAATTTTAGTATGATATGAGCCAGTTAACCCACAAACAAGTTTTTCTTTTCTTGTGCAATTTTGAATCTTATACAAATGATCAAGGTATTAAATATATTACATAATTATATTCTTGCAACACCAGTCTAGGTTGTTTAATGAAATCATATGCGTCGTATGCAAAAACATATACCTATATATTTTCTTTTTATTTGACACACTTGAGATGGTATAACTCAAATCATAAAACGGGTTGAAATTGCCGTCTCTAACATCAACGTCGATTGTTTATCATTTCAAAAACATCATCAGGATTCAGGGATTACAGATTCATTATACAGGTATATAAATAAACCAGAGCTATGCTTAGATTACATCAAGAGCAACATTTATGCTGTAAGAACGACGTGTCATTCATACCTATAGCTGCTGCATTGTAATGGAAATCACAGGAAAGCTTTATAAACCAGATGTCACAGTCAGGGACAGGATATTTCTGGAGAATATCTACAGTACCCTGGAAAAATAAAATTTGTCGTATAAAGCACCGTTTGATTTGTTGAGCCATGTATGGCTTCCAATAACCAGTAAATAAGGTGGCATACTGGCATAGCATATATCTTATAAAATATGGGTTTGTCAATTAACTCTACAAAGATTAATGAAGAGAAATATCAAACCTCTCCTGGAGACTGCTCTTTCATCTTAGGCTCCCACAATATGAACTCGTTATCAACACTCTGAAAAGCCGAAGTAAAAAAAGAATTATAACTGGGTTCTCTGATGTAACCATATTAACCTCTTCTTGTTCCTTTAAATTTAAATATATTTCGAAACCTCACAATACATTTGCAAGAGGTCGAAAATTATTATGGCACATGGTAATGTCCTTTTTCTGGAAAGCAAAGAAAAAAATTAAAAATGAGGACAAATCTGTAACAATAAAATTAAAATCATAAACAAATAAAGATAATTTAAGACTAAAAAACACAAAAATGCGAGAATCGGCAAGGCAACAAAAAAAGAACATTTAAACATGGCATGTTATATGCAAATGTTGGATCTAATATTTGTAACAATAGATATTTGTTAAGTAGACAACCTCAGTATGGACGTGTATGTAATACATAGGATGCGAGTGATACTCAAAGAAAAAGAGGTTTGGAGGTCTGGTGTAAACTCAAGCCTCCAATAATTACCAAAACTTGTTTCAAAACCAAGTTCTAATGACAGCCAAGTGTATAAGTCATTCACCTTAGAAAGTATAAAATCACCAAGCCACCTGTTGCAATCAACATAATTTGTGTGGATTGAAGCTATTAATACCTGAGAGAGTAAGTTCAAGTTAGAATCAGAACGAATTCCCACTTGAGTTAATGTGATATGAATGAATAGATATATAGATATGTATATAATTCTAACCGGAAACTGCACATATTTTGTAGGAAACTGTGAAGGAAGTCCTTCCCATGTAAAAGACCGCTCAACATACGTCCAAAATTCTGCAAGAAACGCAATGACACTTTAAAAAGACAACTTTGTGGTCAAAATCATCACTTTTGAAGTCAGATGTGGATGTCAGCTTTTAATTTGATACAACTTTTTGCTAAATGTAACAGTGTTCATAAGAAGATGATATCAACTCAAAAGTTGGAAGTCACTTTGGGCTGGAAAGTTACACCTCTTTCAGGAGCATATGGAATGTAACATTGACACAACCCAAAACAGAAAATCAGATAAACATGATATAATAATGCTATGAAGGTTTCAAACACTAATGGTAGAGTAGGAAATTTTGATTCATTTACTTGTAAATGGGTCAATTTGCATAGCATTTAACCTAAAATGGGTCAAATTTGTCCAAGTTTCCTGAAGTATGTTCTCAATGCATACTAGTATACTACATCTTAAATCAATTTATTCAAAAACTTACATTGTTACTATTTGATATATACTTACATAATCCTAATTAACATGTTAGTTATTTAACTTATTTACAAAGATGAACAGAGGATCAATGTTGGTCGTATCAGCCCATACTAAAAATAACCCGTTCAAACCCGCTTATCCGACCGCCCATGAATTACCATCTCTAACTAGTAGCAAATGAAATAACAGCAGACTATACCCTTCATCGACCAGATCTTAACAGTGTTATCCATACCGCAACTGGCAATACGATATATATCTGAAGGATGAAAATCCTGAAAAAATTATTAACCAAATCCTATGTCGTTAGTAGTAAAATATTGACGTGACTTAAAAAGACATGAAGAATATTGAAGTGTTGATTGAGGACAGAGAGTTAATAACAGGTTTTGTTGCAAAAGTCTACACTAACCACACTTAACACTTCATTGCGATGACCACCAGCTCCAGCAAATATCAAAATGCATATTCCAGTTTGAACATTCCACAAGCGAACAGATTCATCCTATTCAAAATTTCAAACTCAAACATATAATATTTTATAACGCATATAGCAAATGAATAATAAATTAAAGGGCAACCAAATTATAGAGTTGAAATGACACTTACTTTACTTGCAGAAAGCACTAGAGAAGGTCTAAGTGCTTGTGTTCTGATTTCGTTTACTGAGTCCCCATGACCAACAAAACTCTGCAGTCAATTATAATTGTCAAGGGCTACAAAAATAGAGGGAGAATGTATCATGTATGTCCATAAGCCTATAACTAAAACCAACAAAACAGACAGTCAGTCAGGTTGGGTACTGGGTTCAGGTCAAGATGGATACTTTTTCTGTTTTTCGTATGAATCAGGTTGGGTTGACCCAAAAACATTTCGACCAAATTTATTATTTTATTAATCAATAATAAATGTTTCCAAAAACAATTAACTAAAGTATTTCAATAATAAAATAACTTCTTACAACAGATTGATTTAGGAGGTTCTATGTATTAAAATACACTTTAATGCTTCAAGCGACTACCACCCCCTTTGACCTGGATCCTAATTAGCCAAATTGTTTTATTTTTACCTTTTGACAGTTGACACATTAGAAATAATCAAAATACCCCAAATTAACAGACCCATTCATAAGTAGATAATATAAAATTGCCACATCTACTAACAACTAAGAGAGGCCATCAGTTGGTTAGGAACAACATATGTTCATTACTGTTGTACAATTGTTATATTACCGAAATGAAGTCCTCTGACAATCATGACGGTTGCAAACAGCAAAGCCATAGAAAGTTAACCTTGTGTATCTTCTCATTGCCAGCATCAATAACACGGATTATACCATTGATTCCTCCGGCTACTAATAATGGTGTCCCATCAGCATCGCATGCCCAGCTCACAGTGTAGAAAGACTCGTCCTTCTGATCTACAATGTAGACGGAAATCCAGGTTTTGTTCATATGTGTTTATATTTCTCCAACTTAGAAAGATAAGATGGTAGCTTGCCACATCAAAAAAAAAAGTTATCAAAAATAGAACATTGTTTTATCTTACATCTTCATCAATGTAGGATTGCAGTACAGCAATAACACCACCTTCAAGGCATTGGTATACGGTAACCTAGAAATATCAATATCTTCATTTATTCAAATAGCACATACAATTACACAAAAAAAAGATATTGAAACACATGGCATTAAGATGATCATACTTCGATAAGCATATTCACATCAATTTGTCTACAGTATGCATAGAATATGTATGGCAAGAAGATGCATTCGCTAAGATTGAACAATCTACTGTGTACCTATTTTGAGTTTAGAGCAATGAAAAACATCTACCAAGACATGTTTTTTGTGTTCACTTGCATTTTTTATAGCTTAATAGGTCTGCTCAGTAAATACTTACAAAAAAATTTTGAGTACCAAGAACATGTTTGCATACGCATATTCCTGAAAATTTTGCTAATAGATGTTAATTTCTCTAAGCAAAATTAGCACCTAGATCATCAACCATTTACCATCAACAACTCTATATTCAAAAATTATATATAAAGCATCTTACTTTTCCAGCACGATATTTTGTGAATTCTAAATAGTTTCGAAAATATCACAAATCAAGGCCCTACTTTACTAAAAAATCGTGAATCAACGAACCGACTTTCCATTCTCCAACTTCTATTTTCGAATTCTAAAGCAAATGCCCAGAAATTACGAACAAATTGAGGTTTTTCGAGAAATAAATGAGAACAAAGAAAACCAGATCAATTTCTTACGCGATTACCACCAACGGTGGCAAAGACGTTGTAATAGCGAGAGTCGATGAAGTTGAAAACGACGGCGTAAATCGGACGCTTGCCTTCCTGCAGCCTGTTGGTGACTCTGTAATCCCTTTTCTTGGACGGGGTTAATGATCCGACGACTGGTTCGCAACCTAACGGTGTCTTGGCCATTGCGACCGTGAACTATTTCCGTATGCGTCCTCCGGTAACAGCCGTGCTCGTAGGGTTGTTTCTACAGTCTTCTGTAACAGTTGAGCACGATGGACTGAAAGAGCGGGAGGCAAAAAGGCAACATTAAGGGGGTGTTTGTTTTAGCTTATTTAGGCCGGTTCGTTTTTTTTTTTTTGCTTATTTTTCGACTTACATAGTTATTATGAGTTACAAGAAGAAAATAAGTCGGATATTTAAAAATTAAGCCAGAAAGAAAAAATGAGCTTATGAAAAATAAGCCGGAAAAAGAAGCCCTTCATAAGCTAAAACAAACACCCCCTTAACCAAGCTCCAAACAAGAAAAGCGACCTATGGTTTAATGTGCCGCTAACGCTCTGCTACTTACAAAATTGAACCACCCACATAGGTATTTTATGCAGCTATATTACAAGTTTAATGAATTATATATTTTTACTTGTAATTTTACTAAAACAAGTAAATATTACTCGTGCTTTGCGACAAGGTAAAAATAGTATCCTGTCTACTATAAAATTATATTGTTACTTTAATTTTTAATAAAATGTGTCTAAACGACTCTATAAATTTTTTTTTTTAAAAGGCAGAAGTTGCAACGTCAAATATTTCTGTTGTTCTATAACGATATACTTACATCTTAACCTAACGATCAAACTATAATATGATATATACCTACATAACATCTATCACAAAAATTAAGTTTAGTGCTTAATAAAAAGGGTTAAAGCCATAAAATAATGGTCTACTTTTCCCATTTTCCCATTGTGGCACGTCATGTTTTTTTTTACACATTTGGCCAGTAAACTTATCAAAACCGGTTGATATGGCCATTTCGTGACCTGCAACCTTTTCAGCCCGTTTTTTTGCGATTTTTGGGTCGATTTTTGATCGTTTTGTGTATTTTTTTTTTGTTGAATCTTGTAATTTATCATTATACCTTTCAAATGACACCAAATTCATGAATTTTCGTCAAGTATTGAGGGAGAATTTCGAGCTCAAGTTTCATTTTTTTGTGTTAATGGGTTCGAAAACAGGGCAGATAAAAAGATGTGTTTTTAGCTTGATTCTTGATCATTTTACATAATTCTTTTTATAGATTGTCGTAGATAATCTTTTTACCTTTCAATGGACACTAAATTCATGAAAAACCATCAAGTGTTGGCCAAGTTATTGCTAATTAAAGTCGATAATGACCCTATTCGACACCCTTACGGTATTTCGATAAATTGACACATTTTAAACTCGTTTTTATTCGTTTTTTTTGTACTACTTGATAGATAACTCGATTACCTTTCCATAGACTCAAGAATTATTAATTTTCATCAAGTATAAATGAAGAATTTTGGGTTTAAAGTTTTGATTTTAAGGTGAAGAAGAAAAGGGGGAAAGGTGACCTGCTATAGCAGGTCAAAATAACCTAAATGGCCATATCAACCGGTTTTATTAAGTTTACTGGCCAAAAGTGTACAAAAAAACATGACGTGCCACAATGGGAAAATGGGGAAAGTAGACCGTTATTTTATGGTTTTAACCCTAATAAAAATGAACTTAAACTTTAATGCCTAAATAGTTCAAGTTAATTGTTACACCAAAATAAGCATAAACTTTAAAGTTAAAATATTATAAAAAGGTTTAAGAGTTTAAACTATTTATAACCTTAATCAAAACTCTTAGATAAATAATTATATTAATTATTATTTACATAAGTTTATAAAAAACATATATATGAAATTTACATTAAGCAAAAAAAAAGATAGATACGACGTCTTAAAAAATAGAAGTTAAAAAGGGAAAAAAGGGATAGAAATATTAAAACAAAGTTTAAAAAAAGTTAAAAAATCAGAATTTATGTTTTAAGAAATAAGAAGTTAAAGTAGGTCAAAAAGTTTAAAAAAATACAAAAGAAAAATAAAGAAAAAGCATCAAATTAAAAAACTGTGAATTCTACCTCAATTGGATTCTAACCCAGGTCTCCTCGTGAGCGACAAAGGCCTTTACCACTTCAGCCAAGCCCACATTTATTTATTGTGCCTCTTACTTAATATATATTATAAACGTTTTTCATCTACTAAAAGACACAAAAATTCCCCTCTAAATGTGTATACTTATATAATGTCCTCTTTTATTTCACACTTTCATTCTATTATTATCTTTATTTATCAATTTGTTAACTAATTATGCAATTTATCATGAGATTTTAAGGTTATTATTATCATAAAACCTTGAGAAGTTGAAGTTCTCATATGTTTTGATGGTTAAAATAGTCTTTTTATCTACCTCGCCATTAAATCATATATATATATATATATATATATATATATATATATATATATATATATATATATATATATATACACATAGGGGAGCCCTAATAGGGGAGGGTTCATTCGAGAATCGTTGTTAGCGCGAGAACTGCGAGAACCAATCTCAGCCGTTCATTGGATATGGGAAGTTTCATGGATGGAGAGCGTGGAGGAATAGAGTGTGCCATGGTGCATATAAGGAATTTATGAGTGGACAATGACATTGAAAGAGAGAGAATTGGACGGCTCATATTGGTTCTCGCGGTTCTCGCGCTAACAACGGTTCTCGCATGAACTTTTCTCTCTCTCTATATATATATATATTTAAGAAAGTTATTGTGATAATAGATATTTAGGTGAGAATAGGAGAATAAATCTTAACCATCAATTAAATGTTTATGTATTAGATCTAACACAATTAATTCGTTGTAATATATGGTTGAGTAATAAATAAAATGAACAGTCAAATATAGATCATCCAATAAATCAAATAAAATGTCTGGATTAAATCTCTCATTTTCACCTAAATATTTATTTTTATTCAAATCTCAGTATACTATATATTAATAAAAGTGTATTATATCTATTTAATGAGTTTTTTATTTTCTTTTTTGAATTGTGATGAATTTTGATGTGTTTTTGTTTTCAACCATTGAAAACAAAATTCTTTGTGATTTTGAATTATAATCTATTTTCATTCAAGAGTTCTATTTATAATATTTACACGTTCGAGATAGTACTTGATATTTTTTAAGTGGACGCTAAGAAATAAAATCCATCCAAGTAGTTTTATCTAGATCAAAAGTGGGTAACTTCATTATTATCTAGATGAAATGCCCCTTTTGAATTGTAGGTAAGAAAGGAACTAAGGGTGTTTGTGTACTTAAGACAAAAGTTTGACTCACAACCATCATCTATCTAATGATATTTCTGGACATCCATCATTCCATCAATCATCACCTTATGATGGGAAAGTGCCAAAACATGACTCTTTCTGGCATACCCCAATACATATCATTTCTTCTTTGCGTCAAAGAAACCAAAACCTTTCGGCAATCTCTCGAACTATATATATCCAAAATGCAAAAATCCATAAGGAAAACTTGAAAAATCAATCAATGGTTAGTGCTTTATTCAAAGAGTTTGAAAAACCGGGTTTTATTTATGATATTTTACACAATTCATTAGGGCATATAACGCATTTGTTCATTGCACATCCTTTATCAATCAAACTAGCCAAACTCTCAAAGATTTTTGTGATGGACTGGACATACAAAAACAACAATTATAGCATGTCTCTCCTTGATATCATTGGGGTTTCATGCTTTAATACCTCATTTTATTATGGGTTTGTTTTTATGAGAGAGAAAGAAAGATAGGATGAAGATAGTCTAGACCTTAAGTATGTTTAAGAAGATTCTTGAAAATCGTGAACCATATGTGATTATGTCTGATAGAGAGTTAGATTTAATGAATACCATAAAGATGGTATTTCAAAATACGACAATCCTTTTATGTACTTGCCATATTGAAAAGAATGTGTTGAAAAATTACAAAAAGCATTTTGCACATGCAAAAGAGTTTGATATATTTGTGTCAAGTTGGAAAAATGTAGCATATTCAACAAGAACAACTCTTTTTGAGATTTTTTGTATACGAAGAAAACTGCAATTGAGTATATAAAAAAATACATGGTTGCCTTGTGATGTGCAAAATGCGTACTAGTTTTAAATTTATAAAATCCGTTATTATTTAGTACGACTACAACACAAATAGGCAAGAGGACCTAATCGTATTATAGTATAGAAAATAAGTACGGGTGTCGAACTCTTGGGGAACGGATTTGATTTGATAAAATTATAATGATTTAAATATTAAACGCAACTAAACTAAACTAAACTAAACTAGAAAGCAAATAAATCTAAACTAAGGGCAAGAAAATAAATAAAGCAAGTAAAAGGGGGATGTAAGTGATCTATCAACCAACTAATGCCACTACAAACCCTAGAAAATCACTAAAGCATGCAAGAAAGACAAGAAAGCGAATAACTCGGAGAATTATTATATAATGAAGATGTTCCCTCCCTAGATTCAATTCAACCCTTTTCATGACAATTAATTCATGGAAAGATAAGCTAAAGATACTTTAAGCATTCATGCATCGATTTCTAAATTAGTTAAAACCTTGATCCGGTTATAACCGTCTAATTACACCAATTAATAGCCTTTATGGTCAAAAGTGCGATTAAAAGGGATAATTAGCCAATTAATTCGATTACCAAGTAAAGAATCAACCTTTAATGTTTCATATGATCAACAAAACATCATTAACACATAAAGGGTCATTATATGTTTAATCACATGCAAAATCATCTATTTAAAGTTGCTTAACACTAGGATTTGATCAGTCACTATCTCTTTAATTATCTATTGGTCCTAGACAATCAAGATGCAAGCTTTATGAATTAAATGGTCTTTTAAAACACAAAACTCAGATTATAAACAACCAAAACAGATTATGAAGCATGGATGAACTAAGATTAAGTTAAACTTGAATTAAAGATAAATTAAAGCATCAAAGCCATGAATCAATAAACCATTACATGAGTTTCATCTCCTCTAGGGAGGAAAACAAAAGATCTAGCCAATCATAATAGTTCTAAACTTCTGGAAATCAAGAAGTAAGAAGAACATCATGAGAAAGAAAGAAAAACCGTAAAAAGCCGAACGGGTCTTCACTTTGATCTTCACTATTGAGCTCCAATCCTCCAAGCCCTTGCTCCAAGCTTTCTCTACACTTTAATGATGTTTCCAGAAGGTTTTGTGGTGGAAAAGTCGGCTGGAATATGTTAAATCCCGAAGAGAAGTCGAAATAAATATATAGTGCTGGAACTGAGAGTTAGAGCCGCTACGCAGGAATTAGCGCCGCTACACAAGAGATAGAGCCGCTACAACCAGACTTCGGCCAGATTTTGACTTTTTCAAATCTTTGATGCTTATCTCATTTTTTATCCATTTTCCTTCATATTTATCTTCATAATTCCGAATTTAAACCTGGAAAATAATAAATAAAGATATTAAACATATATTAAATGTATTTTCCATATTTTTCATTAAAAACAATTAAATATCGCATAAAAATTATATATAAAAACCGCGATATCAAAATACCTCACACTTGAACTTTGCTTATCCTCAAGCAAATCACAATTTTATCCAAGCTAAGGCACTCAAATAAATAATATCCATTCTCATAAACACTTAATATTGCTGAAAAATGTCAACATGTTTGATTTAGAAACAACTCATCGATTACACCCAGATTTATGCATATACACGTGTTGTGGTCCTCTCTTAACTTCTCACCATCCCAAATGCTTTCTCTTTTTTATCAATAACCAACCTTTAATTAATGAATCTTTTATGGTTAATTTACCCCTTAAGAACCCCCTAACCTCAAGACTTATCGCAGATTTCTCAATTTTACTTGACACATGCTTTTATTATTGCTCATATAAGTCTATGACTTTCGATGGAACCAATGTAGCGAACTTTCTGCCCAACCGATCCCAAACCAGTTGGTTTTAGGTGATTAGGTGTAGAACACCTCTCAGGGCTTACTTGTTCGAGTCCCAAAGGCCACATGTTTGACTTATAGTACTAGTCTTTTGGCTTTATTGTTGCTCTATTTTTTTTCTTTTCTCATTTTCTCAATTTTTTTTTGGATTTTCTCATAACTTTTGAAACTTTTGCAAGCATATGATTAGTAAAAGAGAAAATTCACACTCAGCCTATTTTTGTCGAGCTTAGATTCAGAAAGGGCTTAACCATTTATTTAAATTCAAAAATTAAAAGTTGGTTACCATAAATGGAAATTTCTTTGGAAAGGTGAAAAACCACTAGATACTATGCATAAATACCAAGTATAACCCCTAAACTTGTTCACAAATCAAACATTTGACACCTTCAACCAATACTTAACATTTACTCGAATGATATTAAAATTTTAAAAATTATAGCCCAAATACCATCATGATTTAATCATGGACAAATTAAGTTCAAGCTAGGAGTATTTTTCTAACCCCCTACCCCACACTTAAATCGTACAATGTCCCCGTTGTACATAAAGACAAAACCAAAACAAGGGTAGAAAAAGATTAGAGAAAACTCCCTTCGGGTATTCTCACAACACACGGAGCACTAAAAGATATGGCTGAGCAAGATGGCAGCATGAGCGCGTACTCCATAACCACCTGCAAGAAAAAACACTCGGAGCAAATTGTTAAGAAAGATCAAGGCTAAGGACCAAACAACTAAAAACAAAACAAACAAAAGAAAACAAACAAACCTAACTCACTTTCGTAGGAATAACGGTTGCATTTAGCGTATGCAACAAGCCTTTAAACCCCTCGGTAGCCCGAGTGGACGAGTTGTAGTCCCGTGAGGGTTTCTAGTCAACACACCCACAAAGTTGGAACAGAAAGGGAAAGAAATAAAAAGAAAGAAGAAAGAAAAACCTAACCTAAACACGGGTTACCTCCCGAGAAGCGCTTGTTTTTTAATGAGTCACTAGCTTGACTCCCAACCCCACACTTAGGGTTTTGGCCCAGAGAGGCCTTTGTCCTCGCCTCCCCTCTTGTCGGTGCCTCCTTCCGAGTAGTGTTTCACTCGGTTCCTGCTGACTCTAAAGGTCATCCCCTTTGGATCAAGTAGCTCAATGATGCTGTTAGGGAATACCTTCTTCACCTCATAAGGTCCGTACAACCGGGTCTTCAGATAACCCGGACACTTCTTCAACCTCAAATTAAAATAGCAGAACTCTATCCCCAGGGTCGAAGTGTTTACCCCTTTTTGCACGAGCCTTAGGTCGGTCTTTCTCGGGGTTGAGAAGACTTTCTTCTTTCGGCTTAGGGCCCTCGGACTCCTCGGCTCTCTCTTCTCGCAGCTCTTTCTCTCGCAAAGTATCGAAAATCCCCACAAAGAAAGCAGAGTCATCAAGACATATAGAATATCTTAACGACTCATTAAGTCCGAAAGTGATGACATCAGTACCCACCCTGAGTGTCAATTGTGACTCATGAATGTCAACTAGAGCTCTAGCTGTACTCAGGAAGGGTCTGCCCAGAATGATAGGGACTTGATCATCTTCCTCCATGTCTAAAACGATGAAGCCCGTGGGAAAGATGCATTTATCTACCTTTACTAATAAATCCTCAACTATTCCGCGCGGATGAGTGACGGATTTATCTGCCAGATGGATAGATATACGAATGGGCTTGGGCTCGAGCAGGCCCAATTTTACAAAGAAAGAATATGGCATGAGATTCACGCTTGCGCCTGAATCAGCCAATGCTTAAGTAATGGGCATGTTGCCAAATTGGCAAGGTAGAGTAAGACTCCTAGGATCAGTCATTTTCTTCGGGATGTTTTTGAGAGCATTGATCGTTGAGAGTGACGCTCGAGACCTCTTTAAGTTTCTTACGATTAGTAAGCAAGTATTTCATGAACTTTGTATACTTGGGCATTTGAGCCATAGCCTCAACAAAGGGAATGTTGATATGCAAAGATTTCAAGTGCTCGAGGAATTTCCGATATTGCTCATCCTGCTTGTCTTTTTGGAGACGCTGCGGATAGGGTATCGGTGGACGGTATGGTTTCACAGGAGGTGGAACGGGGTGGTGCAATAGGTGTTGCTGCGGGATGCGGATCAGATGGAGCAGCAGGTGATGTAGCTGAAGGTTCAAGAGTTACCTCCTTCTCTTTCTCTAGCTGAAGCTGCGGAGGCGGCGGCACCTCGGAATCAGTGTTAAGACTACTAGGTGTGGATCATGGAGTGTGTGATTGTTCCTAGTAGACACTGCTTTAAGATCGGCTTTTGGGTTGGTCTCGGTGTTGCTAGGAAGAGTCCTAGGAAAGCGGTCCTGGAGAACCCGAGAGATTTGCCCGATTTGGGTCTCAATGTTGTGGATCGAAGCCTGCTGATTCCTGAGTGCTGCCTCGGTAGTCGATCCGATCCTCTTGACTAGCTCCTCGGTTTCCTTGTGCCTCTGATCGGACGCTGCTGCAAAGCGGTTAAGCATCTCCTCAAGATATTTTGCCTATATTTTGCCTCCATCTCCTTACGGTACTCAGGATAGGGTTTCCAATGAGGTTTCCGGTAAGGGACATTCTCGCCATCTATTGGAGGATCATACCCCTGCGCGTTAGAGTAGCAAGCAGATTCTTTGAGATTCCCTTCCTCGTCATAAGGGAAATCTTGCGCAAGATGGGGTCCGCTGCAGTTGTCACAACCGACTTGCATGACATGCATGTTTTGTTGAACTATTTTCATATCCCGCCCTAATGCATCCAGCTTGGCATTAAGGGCTGCCATGTGGTCCAAACTGTCGGTATGAGAGGAAGTGTCTTTGCGATGGAAAGGGTCCCTCGCAGAATGCCACTAGTGGGAGTGCTAAACCAACTCCTCAATGATGGCATACCCCTGAGCGGGGGTTTTCTTCGGTATTGGCCCTTGAGAATCGACCATTTGTCTTGTGCAGACGTTAATACCATTGTAGAACGTTTGGACAACCTGGTGAGGATTGAGATCGTGCTGTGGGCAGTTTGGCAGCATCTCCTTGTAGCGGTCCCAGGCTTCATAAAGAGTCTCGCCCTCAAATTGCGTGAAATTATGGAATCGAATTTTCAGCTTTGCAATTTTAGAAGGAGGGCTAAACTACTTTATGAATTTTGTTTTGAGCGCATCCCATGTACGGATGGGTGGCTCGGACCTTAGCCAACGTTTGGCTGCGCCCTGGAGTGTTATCGGGAACACTCGCAGCATGACGGCATCTTTGGTTACTTCCGGAATGTGGAAGTAGTCGGCGATCTCGAGTACGGCCCCGATATGCTGACTGGTGTCTTCATGATCCTTTCCGAGGAAAGGAGTTTCGCACAAGAGATGGAGAAATTGGCCTTTAATCTCGAAGTTGGTTTGCTCGGGAATTGTAGGGCGGTGAATATCAACGGCGTTTCCTTCGCGAAGACGACTCGCGTACTCCTCCAAAGACAAGTTTTCAAGATCTTCAGCCATCCTACGTAAGCGTTCTCTCTCGCGTGCGGCTCGCCTCAAACGATTGAACTCACGCTCCGGTTCTTTAAATGGTTCAGCTAGCTCGGATGACGAAGCGCGGGACATACACCAACGAAAACCTAAGGGGGTGTCTAAGGAGCTGAAAGCACTACCCTAAACAGGCCCGGAAAACATAAACTAAAACTAACACTAAAAACGGAAAAATGAAACAAGCTGTGAACACAGATCACGCCGCGATCAAAGAGATCGCGCCGCGATTTATGGACAGAAAAAAAAGCTACGAAAAATCAAACAAAATGACAAGCAAACAAAAGGTTTAATATTAAATTACTATAATTAAGTCAAATGAAACCGTTCCCCGGTAGCGGCGCCAAAAACTTGATGTGCAAAATGCGTACTAGTTTTAAATTTATAAAATCCGTTATTATTTAGTACGACTACAACACACATAGGCAAGAGGACCTAATCGTATTATAGTATAGAAAATAAGTACGGGTGTCGAACTCTTGGGGAACGGATTTGATTTGATAAAATTATAATGATTTAAATATTAAACGCAACTAAACTAAACTAAACTAAACTAGAAAGCAAATAAATCTAAACTAAGGGCAAGAAAATAAATAAAGCAAGTAAAAGGGGGAGAATTATATGATGTAAGTTGTAACACCGCAAAAATACAAGCCATATTTTTTTTTTTTTTTTTTAAAATCACAACAGAAGTAATACGTTATAAAACTAAAAAGGAAATAACATTAAACTTAAAGACAACACTGTACAAACATACATTACTTTCTTTAGTGTTACAAAACATTTATAAAGTATGGCTCATCATTCTAAAACCCAAAATATCAGAGCTACGGTCAAACTTTCCCTGTACACAAAAGCTGCCACCTACCGTGCCCTCAAAACCTGAAACAGATAGTTAAGGTGGGGAATTAGCACAAAGCTAAGTGAATGAAAATCAAGCCACAAGCAATTAAAGCAGAACCACAACAATCACATGAACAGTTTATCTCAAATATCAAAGGACCGGCGGCTCTGCCGAGCCTACGATCAATGCTGGCCATAACAATGATCTACCGATAGCCATCTGCTAACTGGCACAGTTAAACCCCCTCTGCTACAACAAATGCGACAGAGGATCTAAAACTGCCTAACCAGAAGCAACTGACCCAGCCCAAAACCACGCTTAGCTGACCTCTGCCACAAACATCATGAGCACAATTTCATGCCTTGATACTCATATCTTGGACACAATTTCAATAATCATCACATAGCCAATCAAACAATCATATCAGACTAAACAGTCTATCGCATGATTAATCATATAAAATTCAAGTAACCATAACAGTTACAACTAAAACCACTGGTGCATTAAAGTCCACTCACCTGTGTTCTCCAACACCACACTCAGTATTCTAATTTCACTGAGCCTTCTCGTTTCCTGAAACACATCATAACTTAGTCAGTAATTGGGATTACATTCCAATTTACAAAAGCGACAACTCTCATGGCTACACGCAATAAAATTACAGAATTAACATCTGAATCACTACGCACGTAATGGAGTCACTACGCACGTAGTGGACTCCACTTCGTACGTATTGAACTTCAAACTAACGAAGTGGCTAACCCACTTCGCACGCAATGGGAACTGGTACGCACGTAGTGGAACTCACTTCGTGCGACCAAAACCCATCGACATCATCTTCTTCAACATTCACTTCGCACGTAATGGAGTCACTACGCACGTAGTGGACTCCACTTCGCACGGCCAAAACACAACATTCAAGAACTTCCTAATCAAAACCCGACATAAACAACACAACACACCTCTTGCTCGAAAACCAACCGTTAACTCTCGCTTTAGAACTCGAAAACAGATTCACAAACACAAGTATGTATGTGTGAGCAAAAGATTCTTTCTCTCTTTTCTTATGCAGCCAAACAAATGAGATCAACACACACAAATGCTATATATATAGGTCAATATTGAACATAATACACTACACAGTGCAAATACTGATATCTAGCATACAGAAACCTAAATAAAGCGGTCCTACTCAAGTCATTAACAAGCAACGAGGTAATATTCGGGACCCTCGTATAAAAACGAATCATATGGTACCAATATCATATAAAAATATTAAACTAATATTTTTACCTTTTACCTCGCGGTCCAAATTAAATACCAAGCAAGCATTAAATAAATATATAAATAAATAGCAAATAATTATTAACAATCAAATATACTAATATAAACAATTAAATAACTTACCACCGCCACGAAACAACTAGGCCCTAAACGCGGGTGTTACATAAGTGATCTATCAACCAACTAATGTCACTACAAACCCTAGAAAATCACTAAAGCATGCAAGAAAGACAAGAAAGCGAATAACTCGGAGAATTATTATATAATGAAGATGTTCCCTCCCTAGATTCAATTCAACCCTTTTCATGACAATTAATTCATGGAAAGATAAGCTAAAGATACTTTAAGCATTCATGCATCGATTTCTAAATTAGTTAAAACCTTGATCCGGTTATAACCGTCTAATTACACCAATTAATAGCCTTTATGGTCAAAAGTGCGATTAAAAGGGATAATTAGCCAATTAATTCGATTACCAAGTAAAGAATCAACCTTTAATGTTTCATATGATCAACAAAACATCATTAACACATAAAGGGTCATTATATGTTTAATCACATGCAAAATCATCTATTTAAAGTTGCTTAACACTAGGATTTGATCAGTCACTATCTCTTTAATTATCTATTGGTCCTAGACAATCAAGATGCAAGCTTTATGAATTAAATGGTCTTTTAAAACACAAAACTCAGATTATAAACAACCAAAACAGATTATGAAGCATGGATGAACTAAGATTAAGTTAAACTTGAATTAAAGATAAATTAAAGCATCAAAGCCATGAATCAATAAACCATTACATGAGTTTCATCTCCTCTAGGGAGGAAAACAAAAGATCTAGCCAATCATAATAGTTCTAAACTTCTGGAAATCAAGAAGTAAGAAGAACATCATGAGAAAGAAAGAAAAACCGTAAAAAGCCGAACGGGTCTTCACTTTGATCTTCACTATTGAGCTCCAATCCTCCAAGCCCTTGCTCCAAGCTTTCTCTACACTTTAATGATGTTTCCAGAAGGTTTTGTGGTGGAAAAGTCGGCTGGAATATGTTAAATCCCGAAGAGAAGTCGAAATCAATATATAGTGCTGGAACTGAGAGTTAGAGCCGCTACGCAGGAATTAGCGCCGCTACACAAGAGATAGAGCCGCTACAACCAGACTTCGGCCAGATTTTGACTTTTTCAAATCTTTGATGCTTATCTCATTTTTTATCCATTTTCCTTCATATTTATCTTCATAATTCCGAATTTAAACCTGGAAAATAATAAATAAAGATATTAAACATATATTAAATGTATTTTCCATATTTTTCTTTAAAACAATTAAATATCGCATAAAAATTATATATAAAAACCGCGATATCACCTTGGAAAGAAAAGCTTGTTAGCACTCGAACATAAGAATTCTTGAATTTTGGTAACCGTTCATCTTCAAGGGCTTAAGATTCCCATGCCGGGCTTAAATTGTATCTACAAGTTTCTACATGTAGCGTTCAAGAAGTTAAAGAAAAAATATGTCTTGCAATCAAACATGAATTCAACGAGACTAAAGTTAAACTCGCAAGTGAGAGAATTCAAGTTATTCATAAGTGTAATGTGACTGTTTTTAGAGAGCTTCTAGATCATGTATCTGAAAAACTAGGCTACGACCAATAATCATGTTTATTTGGTCAATTGGCTCTTGAATTAGAATACTAAATTCTTGTGGGTTCTGGGAGATTGAGTATTCCTTTTATCACTTTCTTTCTAGGTAGTTTAGTCGACAAACAAAAGAATCAACAACCACCTTTTCATATTTCTATTTTCCTCTTGGGTTGCTTTTAGAACCAAAAAGGAATGAACAGCTTTTACACTCAAGCAGTTTTTTCTTTCTTCCTTCTTTTGTAAAGTGTTGTTGAAATCTTTATATGTAACGTTCCAAATTTTTTTTACATATAACCATACGCGACCGATTCTAATCGTAAATCTTGTAATTTGTCCTTGAATATATTCTTACAGCAAATTTTTGTAGTTTACAGTGTTTCAACTTGATAGAATTACCATGTACAAAGTAGTTTTTGATATGTACACATCACTTTTCATAGAAATATGTTGAGTGATTCTAATCAAGTTGAAATTTGTCTTTGAAGTTCTGAACAAGGTTTTTTGTTGCCATGTTGCAGGTGTGATTTTAAAGCATAGTATGGCAACACTCCTTGTTATTTCACAAACAAGATCTATATGTTATAAGTCAATCCTGTATTCCTTGCAGAAAAACCACCATTGAATATTCTCATAGCTCAGCTCCAACAAACAAACCATCAAATGGTAATTAGATTCATACATGTCCTTCCTCAAGCTACAATACCTACAAAAAACCATTTTATAACCCTTAAAAGACCTTTAATATACCCTACAAATGGAGTTCTCACTACTAATGCACCACTGCCTCCGGCCACCACAAACTCTGGCATTCTTTTTCGAGAAAAGATTCTTTATCTTCAAGCCCTTAAATTGAGCCCTACTAAAGTTCTACAGAAAAACCGAATTTTCGATCAGCCTCACTCATATCTCTAAAATCAGTGGAAAATTTTCTATCTTCAATGGGGATTGAACGTTCGCCGATCTTTACCCCATATTTGGTTTCTTATTAGATGACGTGGGTCTCCAGTTTTCTGACATTTAAAAATCTATACTAACGGGAACTGTTTTTAAGTGTTCAATAGTGATGGATGGTGGTTAACGACAGACTTAGGCTGCCCCACCATCACCCCCTCTTATTCGAACTCTATAATATATATTAAGTTACATAATAAACCATAAGTCTTAGATTAAACATAATGCTAACAATGATTAAAACCATTAATGTCTACAAACAACATTGTTGATGGTTTAAGCGTAAAACACACATTACAATGATGTCCAAATTGGGTTACTTGATGGACTTAGGCTTTGCTTATGAAGAGGTGCTTACCATGTTGTTGAGAACACCAGGGTTATTAACTATTAGTATAGAAAACAACTTTAAGCCCAAAGTTGACTACTTTTTGTATGAAATGAAGGGGAATTTAGGTGATTTGAAGAGGTTTTTTCATATAGTTTGGAGGGTAAGATTATGTGTAGGCATCAATTGTTGGTTGATGAAGGGCTTTCTGTACCATCGTGGGAAATGCTTATGGTTAGTGATGGCGAGTTCATGGCTTTCTTGATTGAGACGAGGCTTCGGTTAGCCGACAAGAGATTGTAGCTTTTATAAAGAATGTTCATTTTTTTTACCTTTCTTGATTGGGCTTTTATAAATCAGACTCACTGAGTGATAAGGCGTTAGAGGGGTCAATCCAAGGATTAGACATCATACCTTCTATTAATTAAGACAGCAAATTGCCTCCACCCTTAAACCAACTTGCTATATGTCTGGAGGTTGTTGTAGATATCATGGCGGAGGCTAAGATAGTTTTCTAATGGTGTGATGGTTGTCTCTGTTTATCGACTATTGTGTCTTCATTTGTACTTGTTTTGTGTTAAATACTAGTTGTACATCATTTTAATAAGGTCAGTTTCATGGGTAACACTGTGTTCCAGAGTTCTATTTTGGTGAGAAAAAAAGGTTTGGAATGAAGGGGAAAGGAATTAAAGAAAACGTGCTTCTGAATTATATATATATATATTACCCACGGTGAGTGGGTAATATAACATTTTAAACCATTGGATCAAACTTACAATCAATCTCCACCGTGTTAAATGAGTATTTACTTGGTCAAAATCTCAGCTTAAAAATAGCTCACATTTCTTATTCTTGACTTCCATTTTAATAAAAATTTACAGTTTCAGGTCATGTAAATCTCAGAGTTTGTTAGTTAACAAATAGAGTCGTGTATAATATCCCGTTTACAAGTTGGAGTTTGTTGGTAGATTTCAAATTTCTCTATCTGGCTCGGCTACTCCCACACAATCATCAGTCATCACCCCTCGAAATATGTTATCTGCTATCGTTGAGAGTGAACTACAAGAAACGTGTGTATATTCGTCAATGTTTACAAGTATCCGATCTGGAAACAGATCTTGAAAGAGAGAGAGAGAGAGAGAGAGAGAGAGAGATTGAGAAAGAGACGAAAAGAAATAAAGAGAGATCTACGGCTGGAGTTTCACACCGGTGATCGGAGTAGGGCTACGGTAGTCGAACGATTCTTAGAGAGAAAAACGTGAGGACGACGAAGGCTATGTGTGTTTTTGTGATCTGCACACGCAAAGAAAGAAGATGGAGTAGAGATAAGGAACGGTGAGGGGCGGCAAAAAGTCCCGCCGAAGATGAAGCAACACACGAGATCTGAGCGGGAGAAATGGAGAGAGTGCAACAGAGTGATAGACACGAAAGGTTACGTCGCCGGAGCAGGTGATGGGTACGGTGTCGGAGGACTGTTGAGATGGGTACGGTGGGGAAGGCGGTGATGGGTACGGTACGTGGGGAAGGCGGTGATGGGTATGGTGGGGAAGGCGGTGATGGTGGCGATGGGTACGGTGCCGAACGGTTATGTCGCCGGAGGCGGTGATGGGTACGGTGCTGGAGCAACACCTTTAAGGAGCTTTGGTGGTGGTGGTGGTTTGTTGAGAGGGTGGTGAGAGAAACTGGTGTGTGAAAAATACAAATAGTTGGGATTGTTGATAAGAGACCTGAGAAGAAGTAAATGGTGGTGTCATAGATTCCATATTAAAATCATAAAACCACTTAACAAAAACATGTGTCATGGAGTATTAAGTAAAACCACCAAATTAAAACTACCAACAAAGTTAATACTAAAAAGCCTATAATGCTAAAAATGCATTAAGAAATAGTTATTAAAAAGCCTATATACTAAAAAATACAATTAAAATATAGTTAATAAAAATCACTTTATTTTCTTGATGCAAATTTACAAACTATCTACAAACAATGTAAGATGACTTACCATAAAACTACAACTTTATTTAGTATAATTTTTTACGCTACTATATAAATAAAGCATATTTTAAATATTTTATATAATATATTGTTATGCAAATTAGTTCTAAAATTATAAGTTTATAGTATGATTAATTAAGATTAATTTTATATTAATAATAACCAGATTAAATAAAATATTAAACAAGTTATATAAAAAATAATAAATTATAAACATCTTTATAGGATATTAAATAATTATACAAAGCGAAAGAAATGGAAATTCTAAAAATAATAGATACGTCCAGTAATATCCGCTTTTCTAATAAGGGATCAATTCGTAATATTTGCATCCAAAGTTGTACTTATTTAAGGGAACTCAAGTTCGTTAATTTTCTTTACCTTTATATATTTTATACATATGCAATGCCACTAACCAATTCATTTGAATACAAATTGTCTATTTATATTATAATATTTGAAGTTATCTAGAAATTAGAATACATATTTCGTTCTCAAGTTTTTGAGGTTTTTCATATGATATATATCACATTTTTATTACTAATTATAAAATGCCTAAACTACAAATTATTAGCGTGAATTTTGAATGATCCGTGTTTTTGTAACAAACAAATTATATTAAGTTTTCTATTATTTAGTTTATATCTATAGTTATTATTTACTACGACATAAACTTTTAAAATCTTATATACTCTTTTAGAAAGACTATGTATAAAACAAACAGTTGAATATAATTTTTTTTGTTATACCCGAGCACCGCACGGGTATTAAACTAGTTTTTTTAAAGAAGAGAAGAGAATAGATTGGTGAGGAAAATTTCATTAACTTTTTTCTTTCAAAAGTGGAAGGATTTGGATTGAAAGGAAGAGTTTTATGATTTATTATTAGTGACTAAATTACCACTAATGACAAACTATTAGTTTTAGAAAATAAGATATTTATTGTAATTTAATCCTTTTTTTTTTCTTTCAAACTCAAAAACACACAAACAAAAAAAACAACACTATTTTTCTTATTTTCTTTCATTCACATCTGGGAACATGAAAAACTAAAACCATTATCACTTCTTTTCTTCTATTTTCTCTCCTTAGGGGCGTTTGGTTTAAGTATTGATTTTGGGAGGAATGAGATTTATAGTGGGATTGGGATTTGGTGGGATTTGCATTTTGTAGGATTTAAAATCCAATCCTTTGTTTGGTTCACCTCATCCATCCAAGAACACAACCCCATCACCAAACCGCCGGCCACCACTGCGAACGCCGGCCACCACCTCACCCTAGCTCACTGCTCCCAGATCTGCGAACGACGGGGTTGTAGCGGCGAACGACGGGGTTGTAGATCTGCGAACGACGGGGTTGCAGATCTGCAAACAACGGGGTTGCAGCGGCGAACGTGGCGACGGCTAGGGTTTCTGTTGATTAGGGTTTCTTCGTCTAGGGTTTTCGTAGGTTTCTTCGTGAGAAGGGCGGCAGTGACGGGTTTCTTCGTCTAGGGTTACAGAGACGGAGAACGACTAAGGGTCGCGGAGAACGACGAAGGTTTCGTGGGTTTCTTCGTCTAGGGTTTCTTTGACGGGTTACAGGCGACGGAGAACGACGAAGGGTCGCCGGAGGGGTCACCAGAGTTACTTACAGAGAACGGCGACGGTTACAGGCGACGGCTAGGTTTCTGTGGTGAAGGCAAATGGGTCGCCGGAGAGGTCGCCGGAGTAAATCCTTCAGACTTGGGATTTCAAAATACCATGTGGGGTGGGGGGATTGAAAAATCTTTCATATGTAGGATTCTTTAGAATCCTGGGAATTTGAATCCCATGTCAACTTTGCAAACCAAACACATGATTTGGAGGGATTTCAAATCTCATTCCCATTAAATCCCACAAAATACCACGAATCAAACGCCCCCTTAATGTTCTATTCTGTTATTTTCTTTCGTATCAAGAATTCGGGAGCACATCATAAGGGACACATCTTTGCTAATTTGCCAGTTTCCTCATTTAGGTTTCAATAAAATGCGTAGTCTTTTTTTCGAAAACATGTTTTTAGTCCTTTACCTAGTCTAATTCACCTAAACTTGTCAAGTCAACCATCGAGTCATGATCACATACCGGTGACGGAGTTATCAAGGACGACATTTATCGTACTTTATTTTCAAAAGACCACCGGAAGAACAAATTAGCATCCTTTTGTTCTTCGAAGTAAGTTTTTTATCTGAAACTTTTTGTTCGATCATGTGATTGAGATTCACCAAAATTTGTTTCTTAATGACCGTGTGAATTCATGATTTCTAGATCTAAATATTCTTTAATATGGTGAAATTATTTCTAGACTATGTGGATGTTAACTTCTTAACTTGGCAATAAATAAAAAAACGAGTTTGATGACACACGCGCGTTGCGGCGGGAAAAATAATGATAAATAATACTAAAAATAGCATTTTAAAGTGAATACTTGAAACATTATAGTAGATGAAAATCTAAATAATTAGAACTGAATATTTAGTTGAAATTCCTTAAAAAAATCATTCTGAATTCACATCGTTCCATTCGGTATCGTATTTATACCAATAAACTTTTTCGTATTACGTCAACATAACATATCGTTATTAATCTTCATAATCAAAGAAGATTTTCACATAAAATAAAAAACTCTCATGAGAGAAAATTGTGTAAATACTATTAGCAAAATATTAAAGAGATATTAAAATCTAAACTTAAAAAGGAAAAAAAAAGGTTGCTTAACTTTTGTAGGAAAACAATGAAAAATGTAGGTTTGAGCAACTAGTCAACTACCACTCCATCCACCTAGCAAGTTGGTTAAATTTCAATGTGCCCTGTGTATATATATTAATAATAGCACTAAAAGATAAAAAAAAACACTATTCATAGTTCCTAACAAATGTTATATATTATGATATCCTAGTTAACGATTTGTTAGCTTCTTATTAATACCCTTCATTATGTGTTCAGTTACGAGGATTAGAGAGAAAAATAACCGAAATACTCTCGTGTGGTATATTAAGGTCTTTAACGGCAAAAGATAATAAAAGTTAATATAAATAATTAAACTTACAACAAAATGCAAAATACAAGATCTACTAATATATAAATTAAAGGATGAAATTTAAAAAAAAATCATAAAGACAAAATTTGTAATTTACTTTAAAGAGAATTGATAATGTTTCTTATAAGTAACATATCTCAAACAGCTAACTAATGTGTCTTAACAGCTCAGAGGTACTTTTATATATGTAGTAAATAAACAAACAACATAAAGTCAAGGATTTGGATATGATTTAGAGAAAATTGTCGGATATTAATTATTATTATTATTATTATTATTATTATTATTATTATTATTATTATTATTATTATTATTATTATTATTATGTGGGTGTCATCAAAGACAAAAATTCGCATAAGAAAAATTCCGAAGAATTTTACAGTCTATAATTATCATATGTTACATATAAATTAACTAAACTAAATACATGTGTGATATACGAGTTGGTTTAAAATATAATCAATGTTAAACATTAATAAAAACATATTAGATAATAATAAAACGCGAATTAAATGAGAATTTAAAAATATAATGACGTATAACATCAACACTCTAATCAGCGGTGGAAACATCGACGCGAGTAGGAGGGCAGACTTGAAGGCAGAAACGTGGTAACATGATATGAAGAAGCGTGATTGTATTTTTTTATATAAGTCATCAATCATTATTGTTACAATTAGGGGTAATAAAGTTAAAAGTTATTGGTTCTAATTAAATAGGAATTAAAAAACAATTATAAAATATTTTAAAATGATAAAAACTAAACAACACAATAACAACATTACCCAATCCCGCTGCAACGGGATATGAGGGAGATGAAATGTAAACAATCATACCTCTGGCCATAGGTAGAGATATTGCTTCCTGAAAAAGATCTCCGATGGTGTAAAATAGAAATCAATTAATCAATAAATAAAAAGGGAAAAGAAATACGAATAAATAAAATTAGCCGAAAAAAATAATAAAATAAAATAGAATAAAATAAAATAAATAAATAACTATAACTAAGAAAAAAGAAAAAAATAAAAATAAGAAGGGAAATAACACTATGAATAAAATTTAAATAGGTAAGTCTTTAATCTTAAAAAACATTAGGTTTAATATAATATTTTGAAACTAAGAATTTGATTAAATATTAACCAAATCCGAATAATATAGAATCGACATTTATCAACATTGTAAAGCTATCCGTCGTATATAACTTTGTTGTCGTCGTCAAAGATCCCAAAACAACTATGTCTTTTTTTCGTCGTATGACCAAAAGACACTAACTACATACAAATCATCATCGTTATTCACTTTTAACTATTTACCATATCTTTTTTTTATATTTTATTTTATTTTGTATCATAACAAATTACAATTTCATGTCCAACTCTTTTAGTTAAAAAGATAAATTAACTGTCAATGTTTTTTTTAACCCACATTAGCTAATATAATCATCAAAATACTACTTTAACTATTAAAGTTACTTTAGTGATAACTACTTTAATCTTTCGTCTTAAAACCTCATAAAATCTTTGCATTAATCCACCGTAATGAAAAGATACCAATCTCGCCTCGTGGGAGGTCTTTGTGACTCACTCACTGAGCACACCCCCTCCCTCTCCAATCAGCCTCACACCCTTTCTCTTCATTTCTCTCACATACGTACATATACGATTAATAATATGTAGCGGCGAATCTAGAATAGAAAACCACGTGGTTCCCAATATATCTATCAATATAAATAAGTAAACAATATTTGTGTCAGGTCGAAACGGGTCACTAAATTGAAATTTAAGCATATACCAAATAGTAAATTAAAGATCCAATTTCATCTAATTGATTTACATGATAAAATTCCATACTTGGTATCAACCACTATTGAGTTTAAATCAACATTTAAATATTATGTTGCATTTTTAGCCTATTTTCTAATACTAATTTTTTTAGCCTATGTTCTAAAAAGGCACGATGTAGGGCTTCAAATCTGCTTACGTTAGTATTTTTTTCTAATTAGTATAAGTTTAAGTTGGGTTGGGTATTATGGTTATTCTTTTAAGTTGTGATATTATTTAAAAGAGAAAGGCTGGGCCATTTATTTTCTTTTTCTCAAATAAGGTAGTTCTTCTTAATTTTTTAAGATTGTTCCTAATTTTTTCCTATATATATATCTTAAAAAAACTTAAAATTTAGATAAATCCTAGGACCTACCTTCCATATATATAAATTCGCCCATGATAATATGGTAAAGTCATAAAGGTAAATGGGTTGAAAGATTAGTATTTTTTACGTTAAAAGATAAAGAAGAATAGTAATAAGAATATAAGATAGTGATATAAGATTCAAAAATAAAGAAATAGGTATATTGACACTCTAAAAGATATCAAATACGTCAATTGAAGAATGCATGTTTTAACTCGTTATCATATGAGTCTATTTATCACCTCAATATTTACGTATTGGTGGAGTATACAATAAGTTTTATTACTTTATTCTACTAAACTTTTTGCATATTTAATTATTAGTTAACTTTATAATTAAAAATATTAAACCGAATGGGTTGGCATCGTTTTCATAGTGAGGTACTGAAAGTATGGAGTAATATTCATGAGAACTAAGTTATAAGTTGCACTTCCAGATGTAGTCACGTCATCGGTTTGTTTTATGTACATGTTTTCTTGTTACCTTCAAGAGAAATTCATAGATGATACCGTTCTAATTGTTACAAAGGCATAAACTATGTAGCAAATATTAATTATTAAACATTAAAAAAAAAACCATACACAAATCACACCTAATCATTAATCAAGAGTACAACGTTGACTTGTACTTTTTTAAGTATAAAATGAAATGTTCGAATTCTAGTTTCTTTTAAATTCATCATTTCTATAAAAAAATTTATTCAATTTATATGTTTGTAAGTATACTGAACAATACATAGTTTACGGTTTGTAAACATGGGCTAACCCCCCTTATGCTCGGGAGTTCATGGGACACGGGTCAAATTATCACGCATAGTGTTAATTTCGAATTTTTTTAGACGGTGTTACCAGTCAATTTTAGGGGTGCTACCTGTAACGACACCAAAATCAAAAGAAAAATGATTTATTTTTAAAATGATAAGAAATAGTTTAATCTTCAATTTATATATTTAAAATATTTTAATTTACCTTTAAAATAGCATTTTAGTTAACATGGCTTCATATAAATTGTGTTTTGTTTTAAATTTTGGCCCTAAAATACCATAACAGCAGTCGAAATCTCATTAATCCGACCCGATTAACCGGAAACCCAAAAAAGACCACACCCTCAATTGTATTTATCTTTATTTTTGCCATTATATAGCGCAATCGGTCAATAAAAATTCTGGATTCGTCCCTGTTTGAAAACGTCAAAAGGGTGCGTGGATTTGCTTTTCAAAACGTGATTTATGTTTTTTTACGTGTAAACGTGATTCTAGAGAAATAGTTCGTATTTGTTTCTACAAAATACCGTTTAAAATCGTTATTTTTCTAATTTTTCAAACACAAAGCTTAAATATGGGAGAAATAGCAATAAAAAACATGTTTTTTCTATTTTGCTGGTTTAGGAGCACTAAATGACAGAAATTAGAGATATTCCATCAGACATGCACTTAGTATATATAAGTGATACTTGCATAGTTATTTCAACCATATATGTTGTATATAACAAACAGAAGCATCTTTAACATTTCTGTTCTAGCCTGGAATCGGGGTTTTGAATAGAAATGGGAAATAAGAAAAAAGTTGGAATTTTTCGATATGCAGACGGGTTTGACAAGTTCTTGATGTTTTGGGGAGCACTCGGAAGTGTTGGAGATGGACTGCAAGTCCCGTTAACGATGTTTGTTCTTAGCGGTGTCATCAATCAGTATGGCGATCCAAACACCCCCGTCACTCTTTCTATCGTCGATCAGGTAACATTCTATGTTCAAATATTGTTTACAGATCCAAACCTGATTTCATAGTTTAACCGATGTTTTTGTTTTTGTTTTTGTTTCAGTACTCGCGAAGGTTGCTGTATGTTGCGATTTCAGTTGGGTTATGTGCTTTTGTTGGTATGTCTTCTAGCATGGCTCTCAATTTTGTTTCAGTTAGTTATATTTGTTTAACTGTTCAATAACTTGCAACCTATTGCTATTCGTGTTTGTGTTTGCAGAAGGACTTTGTTGGGCAAGGACTGCAGAGAGACAGACTTCCCGTATCAGACTCGAGTACCTTAAATCTGTCCTTAAACAAGACGTTAGTTTCTTCGACACACAAGAAGCAGGTTCCTCCACAACTTATGAAGTGGTTTCAACTATCACTGCTGATTCTAATGCTATCCAAGTCACCATTGGCGAAAAGGTTTTCATTTTAACTAAAACATTTATACACAATCTAGACGTGATAAATGGGTGTGTCGGGTCGGGTCGTCGGATCCCATATCGGAACATGTAAATTATGGTATTGTTTGAAATACTCCCTAAACTTAAAATATCTTTCTAAAACAGATACCGGATACGATTGCCAACTTGTCAGCCGTCGTGTTCTGCCACGTGGTCGCCTTCACATTGTCATGGAAGCTTACATTAGCCGCCCTCCCGTTTTCCATAATGTTCCTTGTACCTGCCCTCGGGTTCAGTAAGCTTGTGATGGATGTAGGAATGGCAATGGCAAAATCATACGGTGTTGCTGGTAGTATTGCAGAGCAAGCGGTTTCATCCATAAGAACCGTGTATTCATATGTTGCAGAGCATCATATAATCGATAAGTTCAGCAATGCCCTCCAAACAACTACGAAACTCGGGATAAAACAAGGGTTTGCTAGAGGAGTAATGCTTGGAAGCATGGGGATTATTTATATTAACTGGGCATTTCAGGCTTGGTTAGGATCTCTTCTGGTCACTAAACATGGAGAAAAGGGCGGTGATGTTTTTGTAGCTGGATTTAATGTGCTCATGGGAGGAGTGTGAGTTCTTATGACTATTCTTATTTAGATTATGTGTTGAGGTCGTAAATAGGCGGGTCAAATGGGTCGGGTAACATGTCCGAACCCGTTTGACTCATTTTGATATGAATTTAGAACCAAGTCTCTTGTAAATCTTGCAGGTATGTCCTGATCGCACTCCCAAATATTACCGCCATTTTGGAGTCGAAAGGCGCTACCGCTCGAATTAACAAGATGATTGACAGGAATCCAACTATCAACACTGAAGATAAAAAAGGAAAGGCTCTGTCACATGTGAGAGGTCGAATCGAATTCAAAGGAATCCACTTTAACTACCCATCAAGGCCCGATACACCGATCCTGCAAGGGTTAAACCTCTGTTTTCCAGCTAGTAAAACCGTTGGTCTTGTTGGAGGAAGCGGTTCAGGGAAATCGACAATTATGTCTTTAATCCAAAGGTTCTATGATCCTAGAGAGGGTGAGATTATCTTGGATGGATACAAGATAGAGGATCTTCATCTTAAATGGTTGAGATCACAAATGGGTTTGGTTAGTCAAGAACCAATCCTCTTTGCAACTTCGATTAAAGAGAACATATTGTTTGGGAAAGAAGGAGCATCTTTTGATGATGTTGTAGCAGCAGCTAAGGATGCAAATGCACATGACTTCATTCTTAAGTTTCCAGATGGCTATGATACTAATGTAAGTTCATTACCTATTCTCATCTATAATACTACATAAAGTCGATTTGATAGCTGTTTCCTAAGTAATAAGTAATACAGGTTGGGCAATTTGGAGTTCAACTATCAGGAGGGCAAAAGCAGCGAGTTGCAATAGCCCGAGCACTAATAAGAGATCCTAAAATCTTGCTCCTTGACGAGGCAACAAGTGCACTTGACTCGGAGTCTGAACGAGTTGTGCAAAAAGCCATTGACCAGGTATCAGTTGGGAGAACCACTATTGTGATTGCACATCGCCTCTCGACAATTAGGCTGGCCAATCTAATCTATGTGCTCGAGTCAGGAAAAGTAGTCGAATCAGGCTCACATGATGAGCTCATGCAAACAAGTGGCGGTCATTACTTCAAAATGGTCCAGTTGCAACAATCAGCAGCACCAGGAACAGACTTCCAAAGCCCACACAGACTCTCAGTTGCAGCCAGCCCAAGTAGTTTGAAATCGAGCCCAATGGTGACCATGTTCAGTCCAATGTTCTCTATGGGTTCACCATATTCGGTTCAGTTAGATTCTTCTTATACCAGTGACTATCAAGATAACTTCAGGAATCTATCTCAGCAAAAACCTTCCCAGTTTCGTTTACTGAAAATGAATGCACCAGAGTGGGTACCAGCTTTATATGGATGCTTAGGTGCTATCGGGTCGGGTGCAGTACAACCAGTCAACGCATATTGTGTAGGCGCTGTGATCAATGTTTACTTCCAGACTGATAGATCCACCGTCGTAAACCATGCAAGAAACTACTCTTTTGTATTCTTAGCTGTTGGTGTTTTCAGTTTCTTCTCAAGTGTCATCCAATATTACTACTTTGCTGTGATGGGCGAGAAGTTGACCACACGGGTCCGTGAGAAGCTTTTAGAGAAACTGTTGACTTTTGAGATCGGGTGGTTTGACCGAGACGAGAACACAAGTGCAGCAATTTGTGCAATGTTATCATCAGAAGCTAATATGGTGCGATCACTTGTTGGTGACCGCTTGTCATTGCTAACACAAGCGGTTTTCAGCGCGATTTTTGCTTATTCTTTAGGACTAATACTCTCTTGGAGGTTAACAATTGTACTATTAACTGCACAACCATTTCTAATAGGAAGTTTGTATGCAAGGAGAGTTTTAATGAAGAGTTTATCAGAAAGATCTCAAGTAGCTCAAAGGGAAGGAAGTCAACTCGCAAGTGAAGCTGTTATAAACCACAGAACCATAACCGCGTTTTCATCTCAAGCACGGGTGGTTAGTCTTTTCAAAGATACGCTACAAGGCCCAAAACAGGAGAGTATAAGGCAATCGTATCATTCAGGGGTCGGGCTTTTTCTTTCACAGTTTTTCACCACAGCTTCAACCGCTTTAGCATTTTGGTATGGGGGCCGGTTATTAACACAAAGACTGATAGCTCCCGAGAAGCTTTTTCAAGCATTTTTGGTATTGCTATTAACAGCATATACTATAGCTGATGCTGCAAGATTGACTAAAGATGTATCAAGAGGAAGTGATGCTGTTAGTTCAGTCTTTGAGATTCTTGATAGAAGAACAGAGATCGATCCTGATACTTCACGCGGAAGATGTATTTCCAATGAAGAAAACATAACGGGTCGTGTGGAGTTGAGGAATGTGTTTTTTGCTTATCCTTCTAGGCCTGATCATATGGTTTTTAAAGGTTTAAACCTTAAAATAAAGCAAGGGTCTTCGGTGGCACTTGTGGGCCCAAGCGGGTCAGGTAAATCAACCATCATTGGGTTGATAGAGCGGTTTTATGACCCGTTAAAAGGCACGGTTTTTATCGATGAAAAAGACATAAAGGAGTTTAACTTAAGAACACTGAGGTCTCATATCGCATTAGTGAGTCAAGAACCTACTCTTTTTGCGGGAACCATTTATGAAAACATTGCTTATGGGAAACCAAATGCTAAAGAATCGGAGATCAGGAATGCTGCAACACTTGCCAATGCTCATGAATTCATAAGGTACGAACTCTACTCTGAAACTATAAAAATATTCACATCTTTCACAGAACCAAAGTCTAATACCATGCAGTTTATTATTTTGGTCAACTTAATGTGCTAATCTTATGGATGGCAGTGGAATGCCAGATGGGTATGAAACATACTGCGGTGAAAGGGGTGTGCAGCTATCAGGAGGTCAGAAACAAAGAATAGCATTGGCTCGAGCGATTCTCAAGAACCCTGCTATTTTGTTGTTGGATGAGGCAACTAGTGCTCTTGATACAATCTCAGAAAGCTTAGTCCAAGAAGCACTAGAGAAGATGATGAGTGGGCGGACATGTATTGTGGTTGCTCACCGTCTTTCCACAATACAAAACTCGGGATCCATTGCTGTGATCAAAGATGGGAAGGTGGTCGAGCAAGGTCGTCATTCTGATCTATTACTACGTGGTGGGGCGTACTCGGATCTTGTGAAATTGCAGGCTACCAACTCACCTTTCAAGCAATAAAAGACTCTGGTTTTGGTGTAAGCAGCAGATAGCAGGAAAATAAGAGAGTAGCATTGTGTCTTTATGCTCAGGTTTTGCTAAGAGGCATCTGCAAACAATTACTGGGAAATGTTACATTTATGTTTCTTGCATCATCTTGTGTAAAATGTTGCCTTGGCACATACTGTGTCACTTGGTGACTTTTTTCTTTAAGATTTTATTATTTTAGATGCAATTATAAGCCCATAAGGGTCACCAAACCTAAACACAACAACAACAACAACAACAACAGTACTCAATCCCACAACAGCGGGGTATGGGGGAGGTAGAATGTAGACAATCATACCACTACCCGTAGGTAAACATACTGCTTCCAGGAATTGACCTCCGGCAACATAGATAAAAACAACAAAAACTAAAAAATGGAAAAGAAGAGTGACTAAAAAGAAGCAAAAGTCAAATATTAAATATAAAAAATACCAAAAGAATATATAGAAAACTAATAAAAATAAAATGGAAATAAACAAATATATATAAATATATATATAAAATAAAAAGGAAGTAAACAAATATAAGTATATATATAAGAGGAAGCCAAATAAGTAAAAGCAAACTGCTTTAACCTAAGCTCAAACCTACGAATATAAAACTACTCTAATTCCTAACCCTGGCTCGTAATCCTTCTTCTCCACTCAAGCCTATCTGGGATCATGTCCTCCGCGAGAGAGAGCTCCTGCAAATCTGCTTTGACTCTATCTTCCCACCTCAGATACGGATGACCACGTATCCTAGTACCCTCAACTAAAATCAATTTTGCTCTCCTAACTGGCGCTGTTTGTGGCCTCCTTTTAACATGGCCAAACCACCGTAGTCTCCATTCTCTCAACTTGTTAACAATAGACTTAACTCCTTATTCGTTTCTAAAAACACCGACCGGGATTTTATCCAACAAGGTCTTTCCACAAGTCCATCTAAGCATCCTTATCTCTGCAACTTCCATCTTCTCTATCAGCGCCTTTTTGAGGGGCCAACACTCAGCTCCGTATAGCATGGCCGGCCTAACTGCTAGTCTGTAGAATTTACTTTTGAGCCTCAACGGTATTTTCTTGTCGCATAAAACTCCGGTTGCCGCTCTCCACTTCCACCTCCCTACTTGAATACGGTTTGTAACATCCTCACCCTGCTTGAATGAGGTCACCAAACCTAAAGTGACCCTTTAAATATGTCTTTTGGTACATGTTTAGTGATGATATTTTCTGAAGGTAACCTATTTAACTGGTCACTATGAGTATAGTGACCTCATTGTGTGTAATGTAGTAGCATTTGAAGAAAAAAAGATGGAAGTGGAGTCAATTAACCTTTTGTAAAAAATAAATATAGTTTCTACTTTCTACAGACAATAAACTGATATTAGTTTCTACCATCTTTACCATTTTTTTTAAACTTTTTTAACCAAATCTTTACCATTTTTACCAATTTTCCCATTATTTTTCTAAAGATACATCTACATTACAGGAGAAACATATTTAGGACCTAGCTATTCGGGGTTCACATTTTGCGGTCCGGTCTTTTTCGGTCTGATCCCATGTGGTCTTGAGCAGTACTTTTTCGGTCCGGTCTTTTTTCCGGACCACTCTTTTTGTTCACATCCACTAGCTATTTGGACCAAGGACACCGTGCCACTGAGAGGACTTCCCACAGGCTGGTCTTCAGACCGGGCTCAGGCCTAAGCTCATAAAAAGTCTATAGGGACGATCACCAGTTTATCACATACAAGTTGAAATCCTATAATGTCTTATTTATGTTCAAGTTAATAAGTTTACAAGTCCAAAAAATTAGCTTATCTAAAATTCTAATAAGTTCATAAGTAGAAAAACTAGTTAACCCAAACACCCTAATGTAATAAGAAAACTCTATACCTAAAAAAATTAACAGTCTTTTTATTGTTATACCTAATTAAAATTGAAGCAGGACGAAAAAATCACCCCCTGTTCGCCCATCCTTGTTTCTTGTGACTGGTAATGTTAGTTAGTTCCTATGTGAATCAGTCTCGTTGCCATTCCTATGTTGAACCTATTAGGGATGAATATATTGGTCCACAAGTTGAGCCCTATAACCTTTAGATTTTCCACAGCGAACATAAACCCTCTTAAAATTATAATAGTAGTTCAGTCTAAATCCTTGAAGAGACATAAAACAAGTTCTAGAATGACAAAACATAGGACGAAGTTCTAAAGACCTATTATTACAAACACGCAAATCAAATCGTATATACATCAATAAGGATTGAAGAAAACACGTTACTCGTCATCTTTGTAGGGATACTCCTCAGGAACTTGTTTAAGAAGCTTCACCTGTAACTCAAATGCATCATCTCCTCTAAGCATATCCCTGATCCATGAGATTTCAGTCTTCATTGACACCTGCAAATGTAAGAAAATTAGTACATAGAAAAAGCTTAGGCGGGGTTTGATGTTCACATAATGAACTTAATGGGAAAGAGACTAAATCCGGTAAGTTATAATCCTATTGTTTGTAAGCGAGAAAGTATGTTATGAAGGTGATATACTTTTCACATTTAGTCAATGATTTTTTCTATTTCTTTATTTTATTAGACATAATAGTAATATAATCTATATTTCTAAGGATCTTTAATTATTAAATTGCTTAATTCTAAAATAAAACGATAAAATTGGTATTCTACTATTATTGCGACGGTCCATCCAACACATAAAACAAACACCAGTGCCATTTATTCCACACAGACGACCGGTATTTCATACACACAACACTTGATAAGAAAAACAAAGAGACCCTCAGTCTAATACCATTTTTGTTTGGGTTTGAAAATTTTTCTTTATTACACGGAGAAGGTACTTTGGATGTTTGAATGAATATTCAACAACTTGTAATACTTTCATGTACCATCAAATGTTGTGATTCTTGATGGATTAAAGTGTATTGGCTTAGTTTTATGTAAGGAAAATCATTTTTAAGTGTGTGATAGAGGCATACCATTTCTAGAGCTCCCCTGACAACTCCACTTAAGATGTTGCAATAATATAAGCCCTGACAGGTATCTGGAAGCTCGACAAAATCAACAAGCGGATTATCCTCCAAAATGAGACTGCAACAAGTTCCCTCTGCATCCCAATTAGTCACAGATGCGGTGACTCCTAAAAACATTTTGAAGCCAACCTATATGCGGGGGAGTCGAATAGTCGATCAAGGTCAGAAAACATACACCAAATCACATGAAAATTGCATACATATAAGAAAATAAAAACAAAGAGACAACACTCTTTACATTTCAATACAGCCAGTATGTAAGATATACATGCTTCTAAAGCAAAACCAAGAATCTATAAAAAATATATTCGGACTGATTTTACCAGCAACATTGGTAGACTATCCATGGCTCAAGGAGCTCAGAAAAACGAAAAAACACACATCTGCATACACAAGCAAACAAATAAACAGGCCAGGGGCTAAGATAGGCATACCTTGGCAATGACTTCAGCAGTCTCCCTAAAATCAACACATCTTGTGACATTTGATTTTGCAAGAAACTCGTCAATTAGCCGGATTCCAATATTGTAACCCCTGATCAAACAAGAAAATTGAACATAACAACACTCGAATGAAACATTGCCTAGCATTTCTCATCTGTAAACACAAAATTTGAAAGCATTAAGATTATATATAATAAAATACATACATTTGATCAAGCTGTTTATTCACTTCCTCAACCTCCTCCAGATCCGTAAGCAACTGTCGCACTATTGCCCCATACGTCAGAGTGAACAACTCAGCGTTCTATAAACGATCAAAATGAACAGATCATGACACGAATTGAAACCTAAATAAGAATCGAGAACCAATACCACATGGATATTAAAATCCAATGTATGAGCATTACCACGCGCTCGACGTTGGCAAAAATGGCATCACCAGATCTTGGAACGGCGGGAGCCATCAAAAGTCTACGGTTACTTGGTTATCTAGCAATTCAGCCTGCAATTCAACACAGTTTGTCGGTCTTCTCTAGATTCTATCTAAGAGACTATAATTAAGAAGTTTAACATTAAGATCCTCCGAATCAAAGTAATCGAAAGCTAATCTCGCACGATAGACACAATATACAGAAATTTGCATAACCCTGGAATAATAGACAAAAAGGGTCAAGTAGTTATTAACAGTTTTACCTCGACGGCGCCGGAGATGTTCAACGCCTCGGGACGCCGATCTCAGGTCGTGACGAATTGGTTTTGCCGGCGGAGAGAGCAAAAGAGGTAAATCTGCGAGTCGGAGCACAGCGAACAAGCGAAGTAGCGAACACTGCAGTCGGACAAAAGCCAAAAATGATAAAAGCTACGACGCCGTATTCATGTCTACTTGAGCCGTGGGTTTCAACTTGATGTGGGCTTATGGCCCAATAATTACTTGGGCCGTGGGTTTCAACTTTCAACATAGTTTTCAAGTGACTCGTTTTTTTACTTTTCATACATGGTCTTCATAATCAACAAACCGCACATATTACGGAATATGGACACTTGCTATACTCCCACCATCATCATGTACAAGTTATTTTAGTATGAAAAGGTTACAATTGAATGTAAATACTAGAAAACAATAAAAAGCAAGCTAATATGCATGAGATTTGTGTTAGTAATCTATTTCTGTATTATATACTAGACTAATTATTCGTGTGATACACGGGTTGGTTTAAAAGATAGTAAATATTAAACATTAATAAAAACGTATTAAATAATAAACAAACGCGAATTAAATGAGAATTAAAATTGACAATGTACGGCATCAACGCTCTAATCAGTGGTGGAAACATCGACGCAAACGAGAGGTCAGACTTGCCGACAAAAACATGATAGCCTGATACGAAAGAGACGTGATTGTTTAATTAGAAGTTATTTATAAGTAGGATACTCTTTACAATAAAATTGTTTGAATTAATATATATGCTCATCAATAAAGAGATCTATTGAATTTTAAGATAACATCATATTTTAAGTATACATGAGATAATTATGTATAACAATTTAAAATGATAGATAAGTACAAATATTTTAAATTTGTACAAGATGTAGATAAGAAATATTACGATTATGTAAAAAGTTTAAAAATTATGTATAACAATTTAAAATTATAGATAAGTATAAACATTTTAAATTTTTGTAGAAGAAACTATAGATGTTTATCTAATAACATAAATCTTAAATAAATATTTGTATATTACTTTGACTCCAAAAAAGTCAAAATCAAAAATTTTGATTTAAAGAAATCAACGGTTAAAATTAAATCTTTTATTAAATAAAAGGTTCAGATCGTCTAATAATTTTTTTCCGATTAGTCTTTTATATATATTAGAAGATTATATATTATATGTAACGCCACCCCTAACGAGCTTAAAATTAGAGTTAATTTAAACTTTTTAAACATCGATTATCAAAAGTGTTGCAGCGGAATTAAACACCATTTACAAAAACTACAAGATTGACTCGGCTAATTAATTACAACAAAAAAGTTAGCCAAGTTCAAAGCTACAAGCGTTACCAACTAGTTCCGACCACCGGATCCATACAAACTACAACGTGTTCCCCAAAAGGTATATACAACAAAAGCTACCATCGGTACCCGCCTCACCAGGCCTCTAGCATCAACCTGCGAAAAAGGTAAATCTTGCACCGTTAGCTACAACTAGCTAGTGAGCACCAATTACACATAAGCAACAATAAGCAGGCTATCATGTATCAGAACAGCACACAAGGCTATCCTATCATATTGTGACGTGACAAACGTGTCAGCAGTAGTCGTATGTTGCAGGGGAGCTAACCCCGCTCAACAACCCAAAAGCAGTCCACATAGTACGCCAATTATCTATCATGTTGGTTCCCATCTATCAAGGAACCTTACTCCTTAGAGGAACGGCGGCCTGCAGGACCATCACCCAAGCGTATACTACTTGAGTACCGTTAATGCCCGGGTACTAACTCCCGTCTACCCGAGAACCCAGCCAAGTATTGACACCCGTCTACCTGACTGACCTCCGTGTTCTCCAATTCAGTGTCCGGACAAAACTTCATAAACAACTAGTTGATCCAATAAGGATCCAGTTCATGCGCGCATATAATCACAACAATATCTTTCATATCAACAATAATAATACTAAGCATGCTTGTACAACTTTATCATAACATACCTCCATTTCCACGTATCAATACACCAATCATGTGTCAACATGTACTACAGATAACTTACCTACTGAGACTCATGGGAAACCGGTACTCACCTCGAAACTACAAGAGGCAGATATGCAATCGGGAATCCCAAGAGCACACAGAATCGTCTGAGTCACAAGGAGAAGATGATCTCAAGTTCTATGAACAGATTTCCCACTTGAATCCAGCTTCTAAACCGAATCTAGCGTGGTTCTCTTCTTCAAATCAACAAGGGTTTGAGTGTGTGTGTAGATACGTACGTATGTATGTGTATAGAGTGTGTGTAAGTGTTTTTAGCTTATCCAGTAAAGAAGAAAGAGGCTATAGGCCGACTTAACAAGTTAATACCCCATCTCGGGTATTTCGTTCTCCTATTCAACTTATAACTCAACTTAGGGTTATCCGTTTCAACTAACGGAGATATTTTTGGAACCATTATCCAAAACCGTTCAACTATTTATCTACTTGGTCAACTTATGACACTTTTCATAATACTACATTTTTATCCACATTTAACACCAGTTAACACCATTTAGCACCAATTAGCACCAATTCATGTTTAAAACACCAATTAACATTTAAGACACCATTTAGCAACATTTATACTACAGTTAGCAACAAAACACCAATTAAAGTCAACGTACAACTGTTAAAGCTACATGTACTACAGTTTACAACTAGGCCCCATTTTGGGGTGTTACAAATCTACCCCCTTAAGAAGATTCTGTCCTCGGAATCTGATCGTCAACAAACAAGTGAGGGTATCGAGCTTTCATGTCATCTTCCGTTTCCCAGGTCATATTCGAACCCAGGTTATGCTTCCATTTGACTAACACCAGTTTAATCAACTTTCGACGCAACTTTTTGGTTTTAGAATCAAGTATTTCAACAGGTTCTTCAACTAGGCGCTTTGAAGCGTCAACCTTCAATTCTTGTAGAGGCAGAATCTGGTTCTCCTCCACCTTACACTTACGCAGATAACACACGTTGAACGTGTTGTGAATTCCAGATAACTCTGGAGGCAACTCTAGCGTAACTGTCTGATCATTAACCACGCGAATGATCCGAAATGGACCAATGTAACGTGGACTCAACTTACCTTTTCTACCAAAACGAATTACGCCTTTCCAAGGAGAAACTTTTAGGAACACCCGATCGCCTTCCTGGAATACCACTGGTCTGCGTTTAGGGTCAGCATATACTTTCTGTCTGTCACGGGCCGCTTTGAGCTTTTCCCGCGCAATCTTCACTTTATCTGCCGTAATCTGAACAATTTCAGGTCCAGCAAACTGCTTTTCACCGGGTTCTAACCAACATGTGGGAGTACGACAACGCCTCCCATACAACATTTCATAAGGTGGCATCCCAATACTGGAGTGGTACGAGTTATTATAAGCAAACTCGACCAACGGTAAGTGAGAATCCCACGCACCACCAAATTCGAGAATACATGCGCGAAGCATGTCCTCCAACGTCTGAATCGTTCTCTCTGACTGGCCATCTGTCTGCGGATGATACGCCGTGCTCAGATGAACACGTGTACCAAGTTCATGTTGCAAGCTCTGCCAAAAGTGTGAAGTAAATCTCGCATCACGATCCGACACAATCGAACATGGCAAACCATGTCGTGACACCACTTCATCTACATACAGCTTTGCTAACTTTTCTAGCGGAGTAGACTCGCTGATAGCTAGAAAATGAGCGCTCTTGGTCAATCTATCGACAATGACCCAAATAGCATCATGACCCCTAAGGGTCTTCGGCAACTTAGTCACAAAATCCATCGTAATGTGATCCCACTTCCACTCAGGGATCTCTAGTTGCTGCAAACTGCCATAAGGCTTCTGATGTTCTGCCTTAACTTGCGCGCAGATCTGACATTTTTCCACAAAAGAAGCAATATCTCGCTTCAAAGTAGGCCACCAGTACAATGCCTTTAAGTCATGATACATCTTTGTGCTGCCCGGATGAACCGACAGCCTAGATTTGTGAGCTTCCTGCAGTATCAGCTCACGATTATCACCATGAAGAGGTACCCACACGCGATATTGAAACGTCTTTAGTCCGCGAGTATCATCAACAAGTTGATCTTTCAGCTTTTTCATCGTTTCTGCTTTTAGGTTTTCATCTTGTAACGCTACTTGCTGCGCTTCCTTCAATCGAGCAATGATATCGGGAACCACAGTAAGTTTCATAAATCTAGCATCTACAGTAGAGCTCTTGCGACTCAATGCATCCGCCACCACATTGGCCTTACCAGGATGGTAGCGAATCTCACAGTCGTAGTCTTTGATCAACTCGAGCCATCTACGTTGTCTCATGTTGAGCTCTTTCTGCGTGAATACATATTGCAGGCTCTTGTGATCCGTACAGACCACACACTTGGTACCATAGAGATAGTGCCTCCACAATTTCAACGCGAACACCACCGCTGCCAACTCAAGATCATGAGTCGGATAGTTGCCTTCATGAGGTTTCAATTGCCTTGAGGCGTAGGCAATCACTTTATCTCGCTGCATCAACACACACCCCAATCCAGAATACGAGGCATCACAGTAAACAATGAAGTCTTCAGATCCCTCTGGCAAGGAAAGTATTGGAGCCTCGCACAATAGCCGTTTCAAATATTGAAACGCCTGTTCTTGAGCTTCCGCCCAAACAAATGCAACATCTTTGCGAGTTAATTTAGTTAAAGGACCCGCAAGCTTAGAAAAGTCGTGGATAAACCGCCGATAGTAACCAGCTAGGCCGAGAAAACTTCTAACTTCAGAAGGAGTTCGAGGAACTCCCCAATTCATAACCGCTTCAACTTTCGCCGGATCAACTTTCACGCCATCGCTGCAGATCACGTGACCGAGAAAATGAACTTCTTGTAACCAGAACTCACACTTTGAGAATTTAGCATAAAGCTTCTCCCGTTTAAGAGTTTCGAGAACCTCTCGCAAATGCAACTCGTGTTCAGCTTCAGTCTTAGAATAGATGAGAATATCATCAATAAACACAATCACCGATTTATCAAGAAATGGACGACAAACCCGATTCATCAGGTCCATGAAAACAGCAGGAGCATTGGTTAAACCGAAAGGCATCACCAAAAACTCGTAATGACCATAACGAGTACGGAAAGCCGTCTTTGGGACGTCTTCGTTAGCAACTAACACTTAGTGGTATCCAGACCGCAGATCAATCTTTGAGAAGCACGTCGCTCCCTGCAGTTGATCAAACAAATCATCTATCCGCGGCAGAGGATATTTGTTCTTTACCGTTCGCTTATTCAGCTCCCGATAATCAATGCACATTCTCATAGTCCCGTCTTTCTTTTTCACAAATAGCACCGGAGCACCCCAAGGAGAAGAACTCGGACGAATAAAGCCTTTGTCAAGCAACTCCTGAATCTGTGTCATCATCTCGCGAACCTCAGAAGGAGCAAGACGATATGGAGCTTTAGCCACAGGGGTAGCCCCCGGAACAAGATCAATTCTGTACTCAACATCTCTGACTGGCGGTAACCCAGGCAACTCATCAGGAAATACCTCTGGATAATCGGTCACCACCGGAATATCACGAACAACACGTTTCTCCAGTTTAGCATCAATCACATGTGCTAAATAGCAATCGCAGCCTTTCGAAACCGACTTTCTTGCTTTCAACAGAGAAATGATAGGAATATCTAACTTTCGTCTCTCTCCACGAGCCACAGCATATGACCCGTCAGGTAAAGGAACTTTAATCAACTTCTTGGAACAGAAAATCTCAGCGTTCAACTTACTAAGCCAATCCATCCCAATCACAACATCGAATCCCGCAATCGGCATTAAAAGAAAAGAAACAGGAAAACTACTCCCGTCGATATCAATAACCGCTTGAGGGACACTATCTACAACAGGAACTACTTTACCACTAGCAGTCTCTACTCTTATAGGCTCAGACAACACAGATACATGCATTTGCAGTTTATCACAGAAAGAGACAGACACAAATGAATATGTAGCTCCAGAATCAAACAGTACACATGCTGGGGTAGAGTTAATAAGAAAAGTACCCGTAATCACATCCCCAGCACCCTTGGCCTCTTCCTTTGTCATCTGAAACGCCCGCCCTTTAGCACGGGGAGCGTTGTCTTTCTTCTGCCCTGAGACAGATCCTCCAGCTCCAGCATCGGACTTTGACCGACAATCTGTAATCCGGTGCCCTGGCTTGTAGCACTTGTAGCAGACGTTTTCTTTAAACTCGCACTCATTCACCGAGTGCCCTTTCTGACCACACCTAAAACAACGAGTAGTGGCCTTTGAACAATCACCAGCATGGTAGGTGCGACACAGAGAGCACCACGAAGTCTTCTTCGAAGAATCAGGCTTTCCCCCAGTCGACGACTGCCCCTTGGAAGTAACAGATTTTGAAAACTGCTGAAACTTCCTTTTCTGACCCTCAGCAGCAGGATCCCCCTTTCCCTGGCGTCTATCGCCATCAATCTGTCGGGCTATCTCAAATGCCCGATCCAAAGTAGCCGCAGCTCTAACATGAGCGCGATAATCAAGTGGCAACATGTTCACAAACTTGCGCATCTTGGCTTTCTCGTCAGTCACCAAATGCGGTATGAATCTAACCTTATCCGTAAAAGCATGAATAAGGTCCTCAACAGGCTTGTCCCCCTTACGGAGACTACTGAACTCATTCTCCAGTCGTTCCAGATCATAATCTGTACAATACTTCGCTTTTAATTTCTCAGAAAACTGCTCCCAAGTCAGAGCATCAATCACCTCCGGCTTCAACGTATCTTTAACTGTATCCCACCAATCCAGAGCTGGCCCTTTCAACCTCTGAACAACATATCTAACGCGAAGCTCACGTTCACATTCACAAGCTTCGAACACCTGATCCGTCTCACGTAACCAACGAATAGTCTCAGAGGGATTATCACTACCCTCATAAACCTTCGGCCCGCAAGACAAGAACTTCTTGTAAGAACACTTCTTTGGCTTCTTCACTGCCAAAGCATTTTGCAACAGCTCCCTCGTCAATCGGAGCTCCTCCTCTAACAGTCTAACATATGCCGCCTGCTCTTGATCGTGTCTTGGCAGCTCCACATTATGGTGAGAAGCCTCGTCCTCAGCTTCCCGTCGTTCACTTGAGGCCTCATCCTCCATTCGTTTGAGAGCCTCTTCTGTCGTAGCTCTACGTTCGGCCATTTCTACTCAACTAAATATTTACACGTAGACCACAGTTAGTACACCATTTATTTACCACGTACAAATACTACAATTAATCTATCACATAGGACAGCCACATAACACTCAACTCAACTCCAATTACCCCGATAGGAACACTGAACGATGGTCGGGCCCGAGCTTGAGATTGAATACTTCTACGAGTACTCAATTCCTCAAACTTAGGCTCTGATACCTACTTGTAACGCCACCCCTAACGAGCTTAAAATTAGAGTTAATTTAAACTTTTTAAACATCGATTATCAAAAGTGTTGCAGCGGAATTAAACACCATTTACAAAAACTACAAGATTGACTCGGCTAATTAATTACAACAAAAAAGTTAGCCAAGTTCAAAGCTACAAGCGTTACCAACTAGTTCCGACCACCGGATCCATACAAACTACAACGTGTTCCCCAAAAGGTATATACAACAAAAGCTACCATCGGTACCCGCCTCACCAGGCCTCTAGCATCAACCTGCGAAAAAGGTAAATCTTGCACCGTTAGCTACAACTAGCTAGTGAGCACCAATTACACATAAGCAACAATAAGCAGGCTATCATGTATCAGAACAGCACACAAGGCTATCCTATCATATTGTGACGTGACAAACGTGTCAGCAGTAGTCGTATGTTGCAGGGGAGCTAACCCCGCTCAACAACCCAAAAGCAGTCCACATAGTACGCCAATTATCTATCATGTTGGTTCCCATCTATCAAGGAACCTTACTCCTTAGAGGAACGGCGGCCTGCAGGACCATCACCCAAGCGTATACTACTTGAGTACCGTTAATGCCCGGGTACTAACTCCCGTCTACCCGAGAACCCAGCCAAGTATTGACACCCGTCTACCTGACTGACCTCCGTGTTCTCCAATTCAGTGTCCGGACAAAACTTCATAAACAACTAGTTGATCCAATAAGGATCCAGTTCATGCGCGCATATAATCACAACAATATCTTTCATATCAACAATAATAATACTAAGCATGCTTGTACAACTTTATCATAACATACCTCCATTTCCACGTATCAATACACCAATCATGTGTCAACATGTACTACAGATAACTTACCTACTGAGACTCATGGGAAACCGGTACTCACCTCGAAACTACAAGAGGCAGATATGCAATCGGGAATCCCAAGAGCACACAGAATCGTCTGAGTCACAAGGAGAAGATGATCTCAAGTTCTATGAACAGATTTCCCACTTGAATCCAGCTTCTAAACCGAATCTAGCGTGGTTCTCTTCTTCAAATCAACAAGGGTTTGAGTATGTGTGTAGATACGTACGTATGTATGTGTATAGAGTGTGTGTAAGTGTTTTTAGCTTATCCAGTAAAGAAGAAAGAGGCTATAGGCCGACTTAACAAGTTAATACCCCATCTCGGGTATTTCGTTCTCCTATTCAACTTATAACTCAACTTAGGGTTATCCGTTTCAACTAACGGAGATATTTTTGGAACCATTATCCAAAACCGTTCAACTATTTATCTACTTGGTCAACTTATGACACTTTTCATAATACTACATTTTTATCCACATTTAACACCAGTTAACACCATTTAGCACCAATTAGCACCAATTCATGTTTAAAACACCAATTAACATTTAAGACACCATTTAGCAACATTTATACTACAGTTAGCAACAAAACACCAATTAAAGTCAACGTACAACTGTTAAAGCTACATGTACTACAGTTTACAACTAGGCCCCATTTTGGGGTGTTACATTATATATACTACACAAGTCTAGCTTGTTAACACCAAGACTTCTTACATGCTCTCGCTTTTATTCATTTATCTAACAACATACTGTAAAAAACACACGATTCTTTATATATCTATCTAAATATCAAGTAGTTTACTTGATTTGGCAAAACCCGTGTCCTAAATTGCATGTCTTTGGCAGATTTGGGGCTTCTTGCAACAATCGTTTCATGCGTGGAGCATCCCATCCTCCTCTTTGTTGTACCTTCACAAATTCGTGTATTTCCTTACACCGACATCTCTCATCCAACTTCCCGAGTTGTTCACAACAACGTTGTAAAAGTGAGTCTTGCTGCTTTTCCTTCTGATGTTTTATGGCAGTGCCTCCTGATGCATACCCAAACCTTGACAAGAACATGTGACAATACTGCATTGGTTGTTGTTTAATTTTCTCAGAACAACCTGTCTCAGTTAAAGCCTCCACAAAAATCATCATGCTTGCATAAAAGAGTATTACAACAAGGGCTTGTCTTCTTGCCATTGTGACTAGAATGTGATGAATGAAAGTGTATTTTCTTTTTTTGAAGGGATTGTATTTATAGCCGTATTACTAGCTTGACATTTCCCTATGTTTTCATATACAGATATCTATACTAATATATATTCATATATTAGTATATAGTGGGAGGTTTAAATGAGATCCTTAAATTAATTGAGAATGGGAGACTCGATTCCAGCCGTCCAATTCCCCTCCTTCAATGTCATTGCCCACCCATGAATTCCTCACATACACCCTGCCACACTCGATTCCCCCACGCTCTCCATCCATGAATTCCACTTACAAAATCCACGGCTAAGATTTAGTCTCCCATTCTCAATTAATTTCTCATTCTCATTTGAACATTTCCCAAAGTATATATATACACACATTAGGATCATGTTAAATGTTGTCATGTAAAACATAAAAGTAATATAGAACAACATTAAAATCTAACTACTTAGGCTTATCATAGCCATGCGTCTTCTTACAAGAGAATCTTTGCTTGTTATAGATTATTAAATAACAAAGTAGGTAGGAGTTAGGTAGGTGTTAATATCAAGAAATGAACCTTCAAGTAGACATAGATAATATATAGTTCATTTGTCTCGAGGTCATTAATAAATACTTGCGAAAGTCTCACTAGACAACCAACTATGATAGACCACAAAGATGTCATCCACTCATCCAGTTTGCTGTCGGTATAGGTTAAACTAATTATTTGGAATATCAAGATTGTTAGAGTCCTAAAGAAAACGTTAAAGATGAGGAGTTTTGATTAACACAAAAAGTTTAGATATATAATTTAGTTTTTGCCAAATTTCCTCTTACTAAAATATAACTTTTAAATTGAGTTCATATACAATCGTAGAATATAATTTCAACTAGGAGTGTTAATATCCTGTTTGAAACGGACATCATTAAAATCTTAAAATACGTTAGAAAATACGGATAACGAATTAGATAGACACATAAAGAAACTAGAAACCCAAAATCACGATAAGAACAAAAAAAAAAGTTTGGCATCATTTAAATTGCTCCACGACATGGACCAGGTGCACACACTAGGTTCCAAATCATGTACTCGATCAAAACACTTTCTTACTTTCAGTCGATAACAATTAACCGACTCGTTCCTGCCAACCTCTCCAAAGAGAGTACCTCCTCGTATGAGCCACGAAGTCAGAAACCGCATCAACGATTTAAGCACAGACCAACTCCATCCGTGATGTCTTGACTTCTAGCGGTCAAATTTCCGCTTTAAAGGTGGTACAACCGACATTCTCTCACAGAACTGCCTTCCAAAACGTACATACCACATCGCATCTTGCCTTAAATTATCACCATAGGATCCTTAAAAATCGTCATTCCTTCTCCTTCACCAAAATATTTATAACCTTATTGGCCAAAGTACCAAAGAAAATCATGTTCTTTCGAAGATCAGAAACATACGAGTTATATCAATTAACCAATTACAAGCGTAAATACCAATTAAACAATTATCCTAAGCAAACTAGTAATTAATTAACAAACTAATATACAGATAACTAATTGACCAATTACCAACTAAGCAATTAATATGCAAATACTCCGTAACAATTACAGAATTATACTAAGTAAACTTGTAAATAAACTAATATGCAAATTGATACTAGTTAGTTACTAGATGATTAAATGACCAAACAAAACAAACTAAAAGTAAGAAAAGTTTAGACATGTTTGAGGCATTTTAAATATCAAATATGCCTTAAATAATTATCAAACTAATATGCAAATAACTAATTGACCAATTACTACTAGAAAAACTCCTATTTCCGACGGAAATTTCCGATGAACGAAATCCGTCGGAAATTTTCCGACCGATTACAGACGGATTTGGGTCGGAACCCACCTCCGGCGAATTAGCGACAGATTTCAGACGAAATTTCCGACGGAAGGCAAGTCAACCACTTACGGATGACCGGTCTCTTAATCGGTTCAGACATTGTGTATACACGTACATAAAATTCTTGACCCGTTTAACCCGAATCCGGAAACTAACCTATTACCACACCTAGATTGTAATTGTTTTTAGTGACCTTTAAATCAACCACTTACTCATATTTATTTTTATGTTCATTTTTGTAGATCGAAACATTGACACAAAAGTTGGCGGACATAGAAGAAGAAAGAGAGAGAGAGAGAGAGAGAGAGGAGATGCAACAAGAAAGGGAAAGAGAAAGAGCGGAGATGCAAGAAGAAAGAGAGAGAGAGAGAAAGAGCGGAGATGAGGGAACGCGAGGAGAGACTCCAAATAGAAAGTAAAGAAAATGCCGAGTCGGTAAGGAATGAAAAAATTTCTAGTATGATGAAGTTTATAAATTATACACCGTCGTCTTCTTAAACTTTTTATTTTGGATGTATTCTGTAATCACTTGTCAAGCTCGCAACTATTTTGAAACTTTGATGTATATCTTGGATATTTGTTTACGAAGCTTGTAGCAAAATAATATTTTGGACGAAGCTTGTAGTAATGTAATGTTTTGGATGAAGCTTGTAATAGCAGTATTTTGTGTTTTGAATTGTGTTTTGATACAGGAAAAAATGGATAAAAGCAATATTTGTCCAAAACTTTTTTTTAAAAGAAAATATACTTTCCGACGGATTTACGACTGGCCGTCGGAAATCCATCTAAAAATCCCGTCGAAATTCGGTCTAAAAACACCGGCGGAAATTCGTCTGAAAATGGAATTCGTCTGAAATCCGTCTCAAACACTTCCGTCTGAAATCCGTCTCAAACGCTTCCGTCTGAAATCCGTCTGAAATAAGTCGGTCGGAAATCCGTCTGAAAACGGCTCCGTCGGAAATCCGTCGGAAAATTCTGTCAGAATTCCGTCGGAAACCGATTTACGAGGCCCCTTTTTTCAAGGGACCAATTCCGTCTGAAATCCGTCTGAAACGCCGATTTCCGACGGATTTCAGACGGATTTGGCCGTCGGAAATCGCCAAGTTTCTTGTAGTGTACCAACTAAGCAATTAATATGTAAATAACAATTAAACAATTATACTAAGTAAACTTGTAAATAAACTAATATGCAAAATAATTCCAGTTACTTACTAGATAATTAATTGCCTAAACAAAACAAACAAGAAGTAAGAAAAGTTTAAACATGTTTGAGGCATTTCAAATATCAAATATGCTTTCTACCTTTAATAAAAACTTAGGATTTCGGTTTTTCTCAAGAAAACCAAAAAGAATAAAAGATTATGATTGTCAACTTTGTTTTTTCTTCTTAAGCTGTGTGACTTCGTCCTAAAGGGTCCAACGATTTAGTGTAATTTTATCACAAACTAACAAAGGATCTTTTTGCATGAATTGATGATTTTTTTATTTTCTTCCCAAAAGGTCACTAAAAGAAAATCATAACAGATTTTCTACCTATCAAATTTAGTGAGAAAATTTTAACGAATTTCTTAAGGATTTGAGTTTGGAAGCAAATTTGTAACGAATTATTCATAAATTTCGTGAAAAATTCGAATAAAAAAGTTTTCAATGATATTTTTGCATGAATTTCTCATCTATGACATAACATAGAATATTCTTATTTCCTAACCCCTTCCGATTTTTTTTTCTAACCGCAAACTCACACACCCTCTAAATCTACTTCTAAATTTACACCACTATCCTCGTCGAAACTTGAACCCACAACCTCTTGGGAGGAGGCACCACCTACATCACCAGATACCGCTAAGCTATATCATCACAAGTGTACACCAACTTCACAAAACAACAGACAACACATACTTAAAATCTCTCAACATACACTTACACTTGCTACACTTTACTTGTAAAAACTCGTACGTGTTTTTCGGCAACTGATAAATTTCACCACCTATTACATCCACCGTTCCACGTGTGCACCATCCAAACACCCCAAATCCACCATAAATACCCACAATCCCTCACCACCATTCCATCACACAACCAATATCACATCTCCCACAGTATTTTAATATGGCAAAGCTAGTAATCCTCGCTCTCGCCTTTACCGCCCTTGTGGCCTTCGCTTCCGCCCATACAACCACCATCGTCACCACTACCGTCGGTGACGACAATCCAATCTCACGACAATGTAGCTCGCAGCTCCAGGGAGAGAGTTTTAATCAGTGTGTGAGGTACCTCCAACAGGGTCAGGGTCAGGGTCAGGGTCAGCAGCAATTAGCAGGCGGCATGGTCCAGCAGTGCTGCCAAGAGCTCCAACGAGTCAACGAGCCGTGCCAGTGTGAGGCGGTGCAGCAGGTGTTCCAGAAGGTCCAGAGGCAGCAGCAACAACAACAGGGACAGCAAGGTGGACGCTATGGTTCTCAGCAGCTCCAGGGGTTGAAGATGAAGGCTCAGAACCTCCCTAACCAATGCAACCTCCAGGTAAGACAGTGCCCAATCAGAACCTCCATCAGCACCACCACAGTCACCCATGAGGAGAACCCCTTCTGGCCATTTGGCTCAGGGCAGCAATGCAGCCGATCTGAGGTCCAAGGACGAAGCTTCAACCAATGCCAAAGGTTTAATATTACTTTACGTACATAATTAATAATTCTTGGATTTTACTATCTAGTACAACTAAATTAACCAATTAATTGCATGCTAATTCTACTATATATATATATATATATATATATAATATTTTTCCACAGGTACATCGAGCAACAAGTTAGCGGCTCCCCCTATCTTCTGATGAGCATCAACAGGCAATCTGGAAAAATGAGGCAAGATGTCCAACAATGCTGTAATGAGCTCCAAAACGTGAGGCAGGAGTGCCAGTGTGAGGCGATGAAGGAGGTTTACAGGCAAACCACTGAGCAGATGCAACAAGGTGGCCAATATTCTGGTGGGCGACAGCAGAAACAAGGTGGGCAGCAGGATATAATGAGAATTGTGCGTAGTGTGGTTCAAAACTTGCCCAATGAATGCAACCTGGATGTCCAACAATGCCAGATTCCATCGGCTATGTTCTGAAGCCACTAATGATCGAGCTTGAATCGAATAATAAATGGAGTCGAGCTGAGTCGTATCGCTCATCTCTAGTTCATGGCCGGCCGGAGGTTTATGGCTTTGAGATGGGATGGTAGCTTATAAGCTAGTTTTCTAAGTAATAATAACCACATGCATGGGAATACATATCTATATCTATATATGTATGTATATGTACACGTGTGATCGTGTGTGGCTTCATGCATCTTGTCTACCATTAACCAAATAAAATGAGAGCCTGATGAGTTTAATTATATTTCTTGAAGCTTACAGCCCTTGTCTCAAGATTGATTGGGAGGTTTGCAGGGCTCATATATTATTTTATTTTTTTCTTTTTGAATTCACAAGACGTGTTTAAGGAACGCTAGCTGCTTCGCGTATCATAATTGATGGTTAAGATTGTCGATGGGTAAGATTGGTTAACACAGTTTTTTAAATAAATTAAAACTCAGAAAATACTATTCAACTTAATGCAAGGACTAAAAAGGCATTATATTAATATAAAATTGTTGAATAATTCTTGAATCATACAAGTCCCATAATTATACTTATCAATTTAACACGTTAGAATCAAAGAAAACTTACTTGGTTGTCCAAGTTGTTGATCGAAAACACAATAACACAAGATTCACCAAAAGTATTTCTTTATTTCTGTACATTACATACAAGTATTTTTACAAGGAATCACACACACTCACTGTTTTTAATACACACACTCTCTGTTTAAGAATCACTCTTGTTATAATCCGAGAATCACACTCTTACATATGAGAATCGCTCTACCGAAATCTGTACATTGCATGCCTATATATAGATCTTCGGTATGGCGGTTAATTCGGTGGTTTCCGGCCGGTCGGCGGTTGTGTTGACGATGGTTGACGGCGGCAGTCGGCCGGCGTCCACGTTGGGGTGTTACAACCTTTAAATACAGTAATAATACATTTAATATAAGTTTTAATATAAGCTAAGTTTATTTATTTTAAACATGTCGGGATTAATCTATCATTCTCCCCTTAATCTCGAACACGTTGTAATAGGTCTTGAACGCCAAGTATAGTCATCTCCCATGTAGCCTTTGGGTGTCGGGTCTTCATTGTTCTTAAGTTCTCGCAACTTTCATTCTCACAATCTTCTTTAATCATTGTGTAGTAGTCTCACATAACTCCACTGTATCTTGATGATTTGTGCAGTCTTCTCACATGACACCTCTTAGTCTTCATGTCGTCGTCTCTCACAACTCTAGTCTTTGTATAGTCGTCTCACATAACTCCACTTGCAGTTGTCTCACACATATTCACTTGCATTTTGTCTCACACATCTTCACTGATGATGTTGTCTCAAACAAATTGCAAATTTTCTCGTTTGCACTCTCTGCCATTTGTTTGGTTAATGCATTCACTGCATTTCCTGCATTCGCTGCAATCCCTGGTTTGTGCACTCACTGCGATTTTTGCACTCATTGCAAATTGTTTCTGCACTCACTACACTTGTTTTTCTTTGTGCACTCGCTGCACTTGAACAGTTTCTTCTCTTGTATTTTTATCACTTTTACTCATTTTAAGTAAACTTTGATATAAAAATCCTTTAAAATTTATTTACTTGTTTATATATTTAGCCGATTAAAAAAAGAAATCAAATAAAATAAAATTTGTAGTTATAACCAAAATTTCCTTTCCTTTAAAAAGATTACGTGGGTTATACTCACTAAAATTTATATTCTAATATTTTTAGAAAAACAAATTTGGGCTCTGATACCAATTGTTGCATCGAAAACACAATAACACAAGATTCACCAAAAGTATTTCTTTACTTCTGTAAATCACATACAAGTATTTCTACAAGTAATCACACACACTCACTGTTTTTAATACACACACTCTCTGTTTAAGAATCACTCTTGTTATAATCCGAGAATCACACTCTTACATATGAGAATCGCTCTATCGAAATCTGTTCATTGCATGCCTATATATAGATCTTCGGTATGGAGGTTAATTCGGTGGTTTCCGGCCGGTCGGCGGTTACTAACGTCGTCGGCGGTTGTGTTGACGATGGTTGACGGTGGCAGTCAGCCGGCGTCTACGGTGGGGGTGTTACAACCTTTAAATACAGTAATAATACATTTAATATAAGTTTTAGTATAAGCTAAGTTTATTTATTTTAAACATATCGGGATTAATCCATCACAAGTTTGATGGGTGTTAGAAGGATTTGTATAAGATGATTCAACCATGATTTTTGTTCTTCAATTGTAAATCCTTGATTGCATCATAACTTGATGGAGGGTTTGAATCGGAAGAACTCTTTTTGTTCATGACGGTGTAAAGTTATTGTCGTGAGAAGAGAAAGAAGAACCAGAAACCTCTCGTGAATATACAAGTCATATTCGATTGAGGGAGAAAGGTTTCTTAAGTGATTCAATAATATAAATGATGCATAAGAAAGTTACCACATTGTCCTTAATTTGTTATTTTCATCAAATACCAAAACATAAATCGTGAGTTATAAAGTGAAAAACATAAACGCCCTTATAAATTAGAACACATTACATAAATGGTTCTTAGACCACAATAATTAACATATTCTAACAAAAACCACTTTCCTAATTATATAATTTTTCCCTTATTAATTGTACGTCTCTCTCTCCCCTACAAATTCAAAACCCTAAGCAATATACTTATCTCATCCTCTTCCTTACTCTAGTAAATCCATCATCGAATAAAACACAGAACTCAGAACTTCTTCTTCATGACTAGGAAATTTCTTTTTTCATTTGGAAAATTTAGAAACATAACCAAGTTAAAATCCCATTCAACAAGATAAAAGGTTTCTTTCATATATCTCCAAGGTTGCAACAATTCGAGACTAGAGCCTCATTGGACGAGTGCCATCACCGATCATCGATTAGTTTCACCCATCACTTTGCTTCACATCGAGTTATCCACAACTTGTTCATTATGCCGTTCGTGACTTCGATATTAGCTGCTTCTTTAAACAAAGGAAATCAATCTAACGTACGGGTGTTGCTATTATGTGAGTTACACCAACTTACTCGTTATATTAGTATGAAATGTACATGTTGTGATTATCTGAAAGTGTAACAAATGTGTTATGATGTTTTGGAAAGAAGAGTTGTGTAAATTGAGTGAAACACAACTCGGGCAATAGAAAAATACATAAAACCTGTGGGGTACCTTGGCTAATCAACCGTTACCCACATAGTGAAATCGTTGCCTACGCACTGCTTCAGTATTATATGATATGTTTTTAATGTGAATCATATAAATGTGTAATGACTTGTACATATCTAATGTGTGTGTGTAACTAGGTGTGCTCGCTAAGCTTTATTCTTACTGTTGTTTAACATTTTTCAAGACATGATCGTGGGAAAGCTGCGACACTGTACACACAGCTCACTATTAGAAGATATTTTCCAAAATGATAATTTCAAAAACAGTTTTGATGTTTGTATTACTTAGCAATTAATCTACAACATTATATTTACATTTCAAGTGACGTACTTAATGACGCGTAGTATGGTGCGGATCTCGCCTTTACTCTGACTTGTAAGTTTAATAATAAATAAAATCGGGACGTTACATCTTATAAAATATTATTAATTAGATAAATGAAAATATAAGTTAGAGTCTTACAATAACTTTTTTCTTTCTCCTCATGTGACCAAGCGCGAGAATCTTTTCAAGACCTAATAGTGTATTATCAAGTTCCATTTGAGCTAATACTTCGCATCTATACTTTCCAAAAGAACACCGTGTACATCTGTCCAACTACCACTACAAGAAAATGGACATTTAGGGACGACATTTGTTGAAAGAAGTAACGACTTCGATTCTGGTCCAGAACGAGTTGCGAGTTGTTGAATAGTGATATAAACAGCGAGAGGAGGAGAATGAACAGCGACTTCGATTATGTTCAGCGAGAGGTGGAGGATGACTGGCGAGAGATGATAGCGAGAGGCAGAGGATGAACAGCGGGAGGCGGAGGTCTGAGAAGAACGGCTTTGGCTTCGATTCGAGTTTTGGTGGGTCGGGAAAGGGGGAGCAGAAGACAAAATTAGGGATTTGCCACGACTTTGACTTTCATTTGCCTCCAAACAAAAATTTCATTTGCCTCCAAATGAAAAGATACCCGGGAAGCAGCAGTGTTTTGTTTTTTTGGGCTTTTAGGAACGACAAGCCATCCCTATATCCTAAATATAAAATTAATAAAAATTTAAAAGAAAATATAAAAACACTTGACAAATATCGGTGAAAAAAGAAAATGCAAAATAAATTAAAAACACATTTAGAGACGACAAAGGTCGTCCCTAAAAGGTTAAGTATCCATTCTAATCGTCTTGACCCGAAACGACGTCGTTTTATACACTTTTAGGGACGACATAATGTCGTCCCTACATGTTTCGCCCCTAAAAGTCCATTTTCTTATAGTGTACGGAAGATCATGTTTCAAAGTAGCCATGTCCACATACAACCCCATTAAGTTGAAAAGGATAAACGCGACTCTAACAATAATTGTTGTAAAATAAAGATAATGGATCATGTAGAAACAAAATACTAATAAATAATAGACAATGATAACACCAAAATTTAATATGAAATACCCCGATGAAAAAAACCACAGAGACAACCCACTATATCACTATATGGGGAAAATATATGAGAAGTTTATAAAAATGTAGATAATTAAAACGTAACTTAAACTCTCGATAACAAAGAAAATCTACAACTAAATTCTTGGTCTCAAGCGTATTGTTCTTACGGCATACGAAAGAGAACCAAGAAAATAAAATCTCTTAATTTGCATATAGATGCTCTACCGCCTCACCTATATGTACATTTGATAACACACACACACACACACACATATATATATACACGGTGAGGATCCAAAAGAAACAACCTTAAAGAAACGCTAGAAACACATCATCTTGTCTATAACATCACTAGACCTAGCTTAAAATCAGTGCATCTTGTTTAAAAATACATAAATTATGTTTAAAACTAGTGCATCTTGGTTAAGGATTTAATGCTTTCTCATTTTAAAAACCACTTCATCTAGTCTAAAATAACTGCATCTCGTGTGAAACAACTACATCTTGTTTAAACAGCAACTGCATCTATATCTTTTGCTTGCATACTGTATTTTTAATTGGATTAAAGCTATATATGCAGTACTATTACAATAATTAAAGTTTTCTTATAATTAACTTTATCTTCCATTTAGAATAAAAGTGATGATGAATTATAAGAATGATGATGGTACTGATGATCATCATCATATCAAAATTGATGATAATCCGCGATTCATAAATTTCAATTTATAGCCATCATGAATAGCAATTGTCTAATATTTTAATTTCTTTGACCTTAATTCACAAATTCCATGGCCAAGCCTTCATTCGCAGTGTATACATAGCATCGTTCACATTTGATCCTCTTTCTCTCTCTATATATATACTAGTTAGTGTCTCGGCTATGCTATGTACAACACACTGAAATAAATGCTTAAATCAAGAGTGTTCATAAAGGGTTAATAGGAAATTAGATAATTGGTTTTTAGTTAAGTCTAAAGTTGGTTACTCATTTTCTTAAACCTGGAATGTAAATCCTCAAGTACAAATGCAAACTTCTTAACTGTAAATAATAAAATGCACAAGCAATTAATTTCCTGCAGAAAAATTCAAACAATAATATATAAGTAGATGAGTACATTTCAATTCTCACATACATTTCACCATCTTATTGACATCTTGTGAGTCCACTATCTCCAACCTGCGTTTAAAAGAAGTGCATTTAATAGTGCTAAAAAAGTTAACAACCAAATATACAAATTAGCATGTTGTATAAAAGTTTTATTGTTTATATATGATATGTTTAGGTAAAATAAAATATAAAAATGGAATTATAACAATTTCGGCATGAACTCGGGTGTGTACGTGCAACATTAACACATATGAAAGCCTCAAAATGATGATCAATAGAATGTTATGGAAGACATAAATACAACCTACTTTGCATTTTTCATGCAGATATCTTAGCCGGCATACAATGGAAACTACAATCTTATCTCTTGTACACCATATCAACTTTCAAATCATGTCCTGCAATTTGAATATAAACCTTCTATTACCTAACAGTCTGTAATTGCACATATTAAATATGACAAAATAGGTGTGTTAAGTATCTTATCGAACATGCCTTTTGTAATGTTCAAATGGGTAACACACATTTGTATAAGACATCTTGCTTAACTTTTCACAATTTTTTACAAACAATTAGTCAGTTAAAAAGAGTGTTTAATAGTATTTAAATAACTACAATACAAAATACGATAAACATAAACAACAAATTTACATAAGATTTGCATAAAACAAGTACATCTTGCTTAAGTTTTCACAATTTTGACAACTTAGAAAAATTACTATACAAAACATGTAGGCATAAAATCACATTATAATACATGCTCATAGGTGTATTCTTTGTCCATGTTATACGGAACCTCATACCAAATATGAATTGACCATACCTACATAAAGGAGAAAGATATATAAATAATGTATGCATACAAGTAAAGGTGACAAAACAGGCAGCACGTCGAAACATGCTTGAGTGGAATCGGACAATTTAAGAAAAAAGTATCAAACTGTTTTGGTCGAAGCTAGCCATTTAAAAAACAATAAAAAATAAATGTAAGATGAAAGATCATAAATAATAATAAACACTAAGAAAACTTACTTTTTTATCCATTATAAGTTTATAACGATCTTAATTTGCTAACTTCTCCATAAAAAATTAACTTCAATACCTTCTTCCTTCCTTCATTTCATCCTCATCTAAATATATAAGAAAAACATAGAAACACTCATACATCAAATCCCACATCCATAACGCAAGGGGCTAACATTCTAGCAACTCATAACCATATTCTAGTAGAAAAACATGTGAACACTTTATCGTGAAAAAAAAATATACGTACCTCTTTTGATGCTAAATGACCCAAAAGAAAATATCTATCATAATTCTTAAGCAAATTAAAGCTTCTCATTCTCTTGTCTCAACAATCCATCCAACCTCTCGATAGTATATAGAAAAGTTCAAGTCGATACCAATAAATTAACTCGAGACCATCATGCAAAACACTCATTTGATCATAATCATCTTCGGGTTGTAAGATAATCAAGCATCATCAAATTTCTTGTTTAATGCGTCTTTAGTCTTCAAATATAGAAAATGGAATCTCGAGCCATTTGGTTGATAGTAGTTGTTGAATTAATTTCTCCAAGTCTTCATCACAATAACCAAAGATAAAACAAAAACAAAGTTGATCGACTTTCATGAGTTCACTATCCCAATGATATAAATTCACTTGATCAAATGATGCCTAACGTAAAATTACAACTCGTTTGACTTATTTACAATTTAAAGTAAAGCAAGCAATTATAAGAACATTGTAATTCTGAATTTGTGATTCATTATCTAAAGCAGAACTGTATATTGTAACTATTATAAATTATATACTATAATTGAACATACCTATTAGTAACATCATTATCTAATAACAATAATATTAAAATGGCCAACGATTGACTTGTTCCTATCTAAAGCATAATGCTAAAGCTTGGATAACTATTAGATGTAATGTTTGAAATATGTGTTTCCTCCAAAGTCTTTACAATCACGAAAAACTTGTGCACTCTGTAAGGTCGGTTCTCATTACATTCTTTTAATGATGTAATAAATTTCATGGTAGCCTTTTAACACACACACACAAAGCCTCTTGGTACACAAGGATGGGTTTAGAGGATACCATGTTTAATTTCAATTCCATGGATTTTTTTTGTAGCATTTCAAGAAGATCATCAAACCTTTTTTTATCTTATAGGCTTGTACAGGGGTGACACATAAGAAATCAAGATAATGAAAATCGGTCCTATTAAAACCCTGATGAATTAGGAAATCTAAAAAATTGAAATTGATGATGAAATCAGATAATAAGTGAACCTTAATCTTACCGAACCAGTGAAATCGACGAAATTGATGATGAAAACACATGTTGAGTGTACCAGCGAACCTTAACCACAAAAACACGCTTGTCACAGAAGTTGGCTATGATAGAGAGGGATAGTTGCGGGGGAGAGTCTCGTCGCGCTTAGAGAGTTTGGAGTACCGGTCGTCAAGGAGGAGGGTTGGACGCAATATTCGAAGGCTATGAAAGAAGGAAATCCTCAAAGACAGCATAACTTCAACCCAATAATGGTTTTATGCAAGGCTCACAATAGAAGTTTTAGAAGAACAGAAATGAGTAATCAGGTGAATGTAATAAGCAATTACCTCAAGTTTTGTCGTGAAGCAGGACATGGTAATTTCTCAGTTGCAAAGGATTGTGTATGAAATTAAAGAGTCAATGTAAAAGGTAAAGTAGGAAGAAGACAATAGTAATAGATTATTTAGTGGGCGCGTATCACTTTTAGAAGTGATGTATTCTTTTTGTATAATAGGTAGATATATTAAAAAAAACTAATCCTAATTTTTAATTAGAGTTTAGGGAATATGGGCGTAAGGCACATGCGGGAGTTTGGTACATACACAACAATCTCAAACAAACTTACTCTTCTAGCTAATAGAAAGATAAACAACTAAAACTAAATTCAAAACTAAAATACTACAGTATGATAATTAACTAAAACTACAATACAATATAATTAAGTAATATAATCGTGCCCAAAACTAACCTAGAACGAGCTAGATTCAGTGTCGCTAACGTAACTAAAGCACGCGTTGGAATTCCGTGCCTCGAGTTCAGTGTCTAGGTAAAATAAACATCGACATTGTCTAGCATACTCGGGGCATCTGTGTTGAAGATCAAGAACCTTCTTGCAGTTATGTCGTGATCAACAATGCACGGACATAAAGAAATTTGAAATGCTTTGGCCGGTAACCTCGAGATCTATAAGCATATACTTCGCCGCCACAATAATGAGGGAAGGAGTACTTTACAACTTCCCTGCCATCATGCACCTCGAGATTTGTAAGCATGTTTCTCGCTGCCAGCATTACATGAACAAAAAGAAATATGAATTTTTTGAAAGTTGAATTAATACCGTTAGTAAAAAAGCTCATAACAAGGTAGGAGTGTTCAATATTTAGACCCGATTTGTAAAAACAATATTTGAATCGAACCAAATTTGAACAATCCAATTTAAATTAGTTTGTTTTGTTTCAAATCGGTTTTGAACTCGACTCCAAAGTTTACATGGATTTTTAGACAAATTTTGAATCTATAAATAAAGTCTTCACCCGACTCAGAATTCGATTATGTATGTATGTATGTATGTATGTGTGTTGTCACTCTTCTAATTCATAAATAGTAATATGTTATTCTAAAACTACTAAAAACCATATAATATATATATATTCAAAATCCTTAGAAGTTCAAACTACAATTACATATTCAAAATCACAAAGTTTTCGATTAAATTTGGTTTAAACTATAAAAATTAAAACAAATCAAATTAGCAGTTTAATTTGTTTTACTCAAATACGAATTAAATTCGAACCGAATTCAAATATATGAATTCAAATTGGTCTTACTATTAATAGATTTCTGTTCAATAAAATCCATATAAAAAATATAGTCCTGAAATTTTAATATTCAATCACATGTGATTCAGTATGTAATCACATGTGACTGTAAAAACATCACATGTTAAGTACAAACATATCACTCCTCTCAAAATTTTAAAAATTCAATCAGAACCATTGATGGGGCTGATCCAAAGGCTGAAATTAGTTCCTCAAGACTATGAATTAAGTATGGACTATATTGAACATTTCTCACTATTAATAATACATATTCGAATCGAATTTCATTTGGGGTAAATAATTGTCAAACTTGAACACCCTGATTAGAATAATTTAAGAAACTCGAAAATCAATTCGATTAACAACCACAACGCTATAGCATGCTTGTTAATCTCGTTATCGTGGTAATGAGGTGAAGAAAACGAGCAGGTCACGAGCTTACCATAATGGAGACAATGAGCCTGCATCATTGTTTTGGTTCATTGCATTATGTCATGAGCATCCACTGCGGTTGGTCTAATAGAAATCTATAATGTGAAAACTAATCTTTAGATCCAAATCTTAACATTATATAAAAAGATCTATATAAACATGTAAAATGTTTCCATAAGTCAAGTAATCTAGACAATCCTTCAAGCACATAAACATCATATACGAAAAATACTTCAGTAGAATGGAAGTCATTAGTGGGACGCGTTAAAACGGATTGTGGTACCACCACTTGAGTGGTGGGAAGTGGTGACACTTCATAGTCAATTGGTGGAGAGGTGTTGGAGGTGACTACCACGTGAGGAGTAACTAAGTGGTCATGGTTTGTAGGTTCAAAGCCTCCTTCTCTTTTTTTTAATTGTATACTTATTAGGCTGGTCCTAGTATTAAATGTGGTTATGTGGCTGAGTGATTGGTTGAATGGTTAAAGAAAAAACTAACATAAGAATGCGAATGATGTAATAGAAGATAATCACTCATTTCATTATCAAACTAAATCACCACCGCTAGAGACATCACACCTGCCACCCCAAACCACCACTTTCACTTTCCTATTTCTCTCTAGCTACTTTTTCATCTCTTATCTTTCTCTTCGTCACTCTTTCATTAAATAAAAGAAAACAAGAAAGTAACGGGGAAATGATGAGGGTAAAACCACTAAAAAAAGATGTCAATTATTCACACTTTTTTTATCAATATGAATACACTTAAAAGCGTGAAAAATTACGATCAAGCGTGGAGAAAATGGGTGTTACTAATTTGTATCAAATCTTTACATTTGAAAGTGTGAAATTTAGTGTAAAAAATCATATTTATTAGTGTGGACAAATTATCTAAATTTTAACACTTATAAGCGTGGAGAACTTGAAAATAATTGTAGAGTTACAAAAGTCCACGCTTTTTAGTGTGAACTTCTATTATAATCTATATATTACTAAATTCACACATTTAAAAGTGTGGACTTTTAAAATAAAATGTACACATCTATAAATGTTGAGTTTTTTCTCTTTTTCTAACAATATTTGTTTTCATACTATTTTTCACAATTATAAGCATGACAACACTTAAGATTTTTACACGTTTTTTATGAAGCGTGAATGAATGACATATTTTTTTTGTAGTGAACTTGAGTATTAGGAAATGCAAGTAATGTTTCGAATTTTAAAATACAAGTTTTTATTGGATTCACAAAATTTAATCTCGAATATTGTCCATATCGGTATATTCCAAATTCCACCTGCTGGAGTGAAGCATTTCATCACAAGTGTACATGTGTTCCAACTTCACAAGAGAAGCTTACACAACTCATACTTATAATATTCTAGCAACATGCATACACTCCACCTGCTACATTTTTGCTTGTAAAAACTCGTACGTGTTTGTCCACAGCTCTTGAATTTCACCACCTATTACATCCACCGCTCCACGTGTACACCGTCCAAACACCCCAAATCCACCATAAATACCAACCCAACCCACCATTGATTACCATCCCAGTTCACACTACGTACCTGTTACATCTCCTACAATGGCAAAGCTGATAGTTCTCGCACTCGCCTTCACTGCTCTTGTAGCCTTTGCTTCCGCCCAGACAACCACCATCGTCACCACCATCATTGGTGACGACAACCCCGTCTCACGACGACAGTGTAGCCCACAGCTCCAGGGAGAGAGTTTCAATCAGTGTGTGAGGTACCTCCAGCAGCAACAAGGTCAGCAGCAATCAGGCGTTCAGCAGTGCTGCCAAGAGCTTCAACGAGTCGACCAACAGTGCCAGTGTGAGGCGGTGCAGCAGGTGTTCCAGAAGGTCCAGAGGCAGCAGCAACAACAACAGGGACAGCAAGGTGGACGCTATGGTTCTCAGCAGCTCCAGGGGTTGAAGATGAAGGCTCAGAACCTCCCTAACCAATGCAACCTCCAGGTAAGACAGTGCCCAATCAGAACCTCCATCAGCACCACCACAGTCACCCATGAGGAGAACCCCTTCTGGCCATTTGGCTCAGGGCAGCAATGCAGCCGATCTGAGGTCCAAGGACGAAGCTTCAACCAATGCCAAAGGTTTAATATTACTTTACGTACATAATTAATAATTCTTGGATTTTACTATCTAGTACAACTAAATTAACTAATTAATTGCATGCTAATTCTACTATATATATAATATTTTTCCACAGGTACATCGAGCAACAAGTTAGCGGCTCCCCCTATCTTCTGATGAGCATCAACAGGCAATCTGGAAAAACGAGGCAAGATGTCCAACAATGCTGTAATGAGCTCCAAAACGTGAGGCAGGAGTGCCAGTGTGAGGCGTTGAAGGAGGTTTACAGGCAAACCACTCGGCAGATGCAACAAGGCGGCCAATCTGGTGGCCGACAGCAGATGAGACAAGGTGGGCAGCAGGAGATTGTGCGTAGTGTGGTTCAAAACCTGCAGAATGAATGCAACTTGGATGTTCAACAATGCCAGATCCCATCGGCTATGTTCTGAAGCTAGCAGCCGCTATGAATCAAGTAATAAATTGAGTCGTCAGCATCACTCATCTCTAGTTCATGGGATGGTAGCTTATAAGTTTTCTAAGTAATAATAACCACATGCATGGGAATACATATATATCTAGATATGTATATGTACATGTGTAATCGTGTGTGGCTTCATCTTGTCTGCCTTTTACTAAATAATATGAGAGTCCGGGTTTAATATACTTCTTCAAGCCTACCCTTGTCTCAAGATTAATTAAGAGGTTTGTGTTAATTGTGACCAGAAAACTCGATAATCAATTCATTATGAAAGGCTACTATATATAGCAGTACATTACAAAAGAAAACAATCACGTGTAGTCTACTAACAACTTGACCAAAGCAACTAACAAAACTTTCAAATTATATATTCTCAACACCTCAGTCTTAATTCAAAGATTTGTTAATCCAAGACATCCTCTCAAATACGTGAATTGCTCCGTTCGAAGCGTCTTTGTAAGAACATCTGCAACCTGTTCTTGTGATGAACACAATCGCGAATCGATCCATCTTCCTTTAACCAAATTGCGAACGAAGTGAAATTCGGTATCGATATACAAAAAAAGATGTTGATTATCCACACTTTTTTATCAATATTAATATATTTTAAACCGTGAAGAATTACGATAATACGTGGAACAAATGTTGTTACTAATTTCTATCAAATCTTAACATTTGAAAGTGTGAAAATTGGAGTCAAAATTCACTTATTAGTATGGACAAATTATCTAAATGTTCACACTCTAAGCGTGAAAAATTTAAAATAACTCTATAGTTACAAAAGTTCACACTTTTTTATGTGTGAACTTCTACAATCATTTATTTATTACAAAATTCACACACGTAAAGCGTGGACTTTTAAAAATAATATACACGTTTATAAATGTTAAGGTTTTTGTTTTTCTAATAACTTTTATTCTCCAAACTATTTTTCACACATATAAGCGTGACAACACAAAAAAAATTTACACGCTTTTCATGAGAGATGGATATTGAAAAAGTAACACAACAGATGTGTTATCGTAAAAGAACTGTGTTGCCCCCTCTTGTTCATGATCAAACTCGAGCAACATTTTCCTCATCCATGTGGCGTGACATGCTGCTGCTGTAGCTGCTTTCAGTGGTGGACAAAGCAACAACTTCCTCCTTCTTAGAACTCCACGCAACAGCCGCTGAACCAATCAAAAAAACGTGTGCCGAAGTACTTTTCCTATCATTCACTGAACTGGCCCAAGGGCTTATGCATATACCTTGAGACCACTCCTACTGCAAATGCCATATTAGGTCTCTGAATGAGTGAGATAGATCAAACCTCCAACAAGACTTCTAAACACGTATTCATCAACAACATCTCCTCCATATTTAGCTTGTAACTAATCGTTTGCGTTCATAGGTGTAGACACTGATGTACATTGTTCCATGTTGAATCTTTTCAACAAATCTCGAACGTACTTCTTTTGCATTATGAATGTTCCCATTGGCTTTTGATTTACTTCTAAATCAAGGAAGTAATTTGAAATCCCGATATCCATCATCTCAAACTCGCTAATCATCTTATGTTTAAATTCAGCCAACATGTTTGATGAACTAACATAAATGATGTCATCAACATACAAACACACAATAATAACCTGACCACCCTTTTTAATGTATAAAGTTGGCTCACTCTGACTTCGCTTGTATCCATGCTACACAAGGTATCCATTTATTCTACTATACCAAGTTCTGGGTGCTTGCTTCAACCCGTAGAGGACTTTGTGTAACTTAAACACTTTTCCTTACTACCCTTGTATCTCAAAACCAGGAGGTTGAGATATGTACACCTCCTCATTCAACACCTCATTCAGAAAAGCAGATTTAACATCGAACTGATCAGGCCACCCATCCTTCTTGAGCAGCTAACGCCAACACAATTCTAATGGTTTCAAAACAAGCAACCAGGGAAAACGTTTGTTCATAGTCTATCCCGCTTTGTTGAGAATAACCCTTGGCAACGATTCGAGCTTTATATCTTTGAACACTTCCATGTGCATGTAACTTGAGTTAAGAACCCATTTAAGATCAATTGCTTTCTTATTGGTTGGAAGTTGCGTCAACGACCACGTCTTGTGATGCTCCAAAGCTGCAATTTCTTCCTTCAAGGCATTCTTCCACTCTGTAATCCTGAGAGGTAGGGGTGTACATTCGGATGGATCGGTTTGATCCGATTCGATTGAATAAATCCAATTGGATTTCGCTTTTGAAAAGTGCGATCCGATCTATCGAAACAATCTTAAGATCCGAACCAAACCATCCAAACTGCAATTCGGTTGGATCGGTTTTTACAATTCGGGTTTCATTGTTACATAAATACATGTTTAAAGAGTCGAGATATTTTAAAAACTATATATGTTACAATAACTAGTGGGACTAGTGGTTATATAAATATGTAATTAAAAATGATAAGTTGTAAATAAACATAGACACGATACGTATGGATTAATTTGTTTCACTAGTATTATATATATATATATAATATTCTTATTCGGTTTATTCGGTTTACATTATAGTAACCGGAACCAAACAGGCATCCATAGTAATTATTCGGTTTTGATCCTATCCGATCCAAAAATCCGTAATATCCAAGCCAAATAGTCCGAACCAAATTTTTCGGTTCGGTAATTCGATTTCATCCGATGAGTGAATGATGAGCGTAAAGCGTACCAGTTTTTTATTTATAAAATCCGTTATTATTTAGTACGACTACAACACAAATAGGCAAGAGGACCTAATCGTATAATAGTATAGAAAATAAGTACGGGTGTCGAACACAAGGGGAATGAGTATGATTTGATAAAATTATATTAATTTAAGTTTTAAACTAACTAAACTACTAAAAAGCAATAAAAAGGGGGAATATGAAGTAAATGAGCTATTAACCAACTAACATCACTAAACAACCTAAAAACACTAAAAACATGCAAAAGAGACAAGAATACAAATAACTCGGAGATTAATAATAATGAAGATGTTCCCTCATTAGATTCAACTCAACTCAATTCATGACAATAAATTCATGGAAAGATAAGCTAAAGATACTTATATTATTCATGCATCGATTTCTAAAGTGATTACAATCTTGATCCGATCATAATCGTCTAATTACCCTAATTAATTACCTTTATGGTCAAAAGTGCAATCAACTAGTTAAATTAACAATAATTCGATTAATAGGTTAAGCCCTAATCCTAATGCTTGTATGATCAACAAAACATTAAACTAACATATAAATGGTCATTATATGGACATCACATGCAAAAGACTCTAACTTTAATTGCTTAAAACATAGGATTTGGTTAATCACTATTCCTTAATCATCTATTGGTCCTAGACAATCAAGATTCAATATTTATGATTCAAGTGGTCTCTTAAAACATAAAAATCAGATTCTAAGCAATAAAAACAGATTCATAAATATGGATAAACATGGATTAGGCTAAACTAAGAACAAACATGAATAAAGTATCAAAAACCATGAATTAAACTAAGCCATTACAAGAGTTTTATCTCCTCTAGGGAGGAAAACAGAAGATCTAGCCTCTAATGTTCATGATAAAGTTCTGGAAATCAAGAAATAAGAAGAACATGATGAAGTAGAACATTAAAAACCGTAAAAAAGCCGAATGATCTTCACTTTAATCTTCACTTTTGAGCTCCAATCCTTCCAAGCAATTTCTCCAAGCTTCCTATGCTTCTTAATGGTGTTTTCTGATGGTTTTAGGTCCAAAAGTCGGAACCAAAAGCTGCCCAACCGAATGGAGATCAAATCAATTTATAAAGCTGTCAAAGGTCCCTTTAGCGACGCTAAGTTACCTTTAGCGACGCTAAGTGGTGGCTTTTAGCGACGCTAGCGACCATTTAGTGACAGAATTTCGGAAATTTCAAACTTTGATGCTTATATTCTAATTTTATCCTTTTTTATCCATATATATCCTCAAATATCCGAATTTGAACCTGAAAAAGAATATATAATGATATTAAACATATATTTAACATATTCTCATGATTTTTATCCAAAAATAATTAAATATCGCATTAAATATATATATAAAAATCGCGATATCAGTGAACACCCCTACTGAGAGGTGCAATTTCTTCCTTCATGGCATTCTTCCACTCTGTAATCCTGAGAGCATCTTGATAAGTGCTTGGTTCAACACCAGATAAGGCAAATTGGCAAACTTCATAATCATGGATAGGAGAAGTATTTTCATATATGTCTATAAGATCTCGAACTCGTGGAACCAGTTCACCCTCATCTACATCATTTGTTTCACCAGTTACTCCATGACTAGTTTCTCCATCACCTAGACTAGTTGAAGGACTGCTCGGATCGCTGCTACTTGAACTACTTGAAGTAGTAATCTGGTTAGCTTGAGTTTCATTGGTCTTTTCATCTGGGAATACCATACCTTTAACAAAGGTAGCCTCATCATCACTGCTACAATTTTTTAAGGTTTCATCTCATGCTCCATGTTCATAAAACACTACATCCCTGCTCGTTATAATTTGTTTCTTGACCGATCAAACAACCGATAAGCTTTCGACTTGGGTGAATACCCAACAAAGATGCATTTTTTTCAAATTTTCATCTAACTTTTTTCGCACCTTTGAGGGAATAAGAGCATATGCTATACATCCAAACACCTTTAAATGACTTATAGATGGTTTAGATCCATACCACATTTCGTAAGGAGTTTTACCGGCTATCGTAAGCGTTGTCGATAATGAGATGAGATAAACAGCTGTAGCACCTGCTTCACCCCAAAACTCGTTTGACAATCCTTTAGCTTGAAGCATACATCTTTCCATCTAGACTACCGTTCGATTTTTCCTTTCTGCGATCCCGTTTTGCTCGGGTTTATATGGTGCTGTTAGATCTCGATTTATACCATGTTCTGCACAAAAATCATTAAACAAATTTCCAACAAACTCCCTCCTCGATCTGTTTTTAACGTCCCGACTAGATAACCACTTTCCTTTTCAACTTTTATCTTAAACTTTTTAAACAAGTTCAAACTTTTTGATTCTTGTCTAAAAAATATACCCAACTCATACGAGTAAAGTCATTAGTTAAAAGTAAAAAAATAGGAATTACTTTCCAAGGATTTCGTCTGCATAGGACCAACCAGATCCGCATGAACCAACTGGAGAGCACTTGTTTTTTAGGTTAGAGTAGGAAAGGATCACCTAGTTTGCTTTCCTATAACACATCCTTCACACTACTTTATACCATTTACTAGTGGAAGACCCGTAACCATATTGCTTTTACAAAGCTGTTGCAAGGCTTGATTATGTGGGTGTCCTTATCGATTATGCAAGAGTAGGAATTAGTTTCATCAACAATTAAAGCAGTGTAAACTTGCTTTAATATATCAAGAAGAAAAGTATTGTTTTAAGCCATACGGACCATAAGTGTTACATTTCCTGTTGACTTTTTGATGATGGTAAAAGCATTGTCATCAAAAAGTAGTTTGTACCCATTTCTCATTAATTGCCCAACACTTAAAAGATTATAGCCTAAAGAAGGAGCATATTGCACATCATGAATTACTTTTGCTTGTCCAGTACCCAATAAAAGTGTAACTGCACCTTTTCCTTCCACTTGAAGACCATTTCCATTCCCCATACGTACATCAGCTTTAATCTTTTCATCTATGTTATTAAAAATACTTTTATTACTTGCCATATGGTTTGAGCACCCACTATCAAAAAACCAAACATTTAAATTTCCATTATCTTTACATGTTGCTGTGAGTGATACTTCTTCACAATGAGCCATGAAGAGTTTGCATTCATCTTCATTATCGTTCTCATCAACCGCAGCTTTAGCTTGTGGCTCGAACCGGCATTCTGATCTCACATGACCAAACTTGTGTTGTAGCATTGTACACTACCTTTTCCTCATCCTCCAAATCTTCCTCATCCTCTCCCACATCCTCTACGGGGATAAGGACGTCCTCTACCCCTACCAAAGGAATGATCTCCTTCAGATGCTTGAAATGCCTTCTCTTCTTCAACAACGTCCACACTTCGATTGACTGTGACCTCGTGTGACTGCAGGGAACCCATAAGTTGATCGGAAGTAAGTGTGGTTAAATTTTTTCGATTCTTCAATTGATGTCATGACATGATCCCATTTGGTGGGTAGACTTCTTAACACCTTTTCTATGACTTGTTGATCGGACACTTTTTCACCATGTGCCCATTTTTTATTTACAATTCTCATCACTCTTGTTAAGAAATCAGCGATTGCTTTATCGTTTTTCATTTGGAGAGTCTCAAACTCTCTCATTGTATAAGTGTGAAAGTGTAACTAATGTTGGAAAGAGAAGGGTTGTGCAAATGAAGTGAAACATAACTCGGGCATAGAAAATACCTATAACATGTGGGTGCCTTAGGTAGTCAATTTTCACTCAAAGAGTGAAATTGTTGCCTACGCCTGCTTCGATATTACGTGAAATGATTTATGTGAGTCATATAAATATATGATGACTTGTACACATCTACTCTTATGTATACGTAGATGTGCTCGATAAGAATTATGCTTAGTGTTGTTGTTTAACCCTTTTCAAGAGAGGATCATGGAAAAGCTCCGGCACAGTGAAGACGGGTCGTGATTAAAATATATTTTTCCAGAATGATGATTTCAAAAACATTTTGGTGTTTGTTGGTCCCGAATGGATACTACAACAACAAATGTTTGTAGAAGGGGGGGGGGGGGGGTTTAATACAAACTTTAGCAAATTAAAATTTAAGTGACACACGGTTTACTTTTATATAATTCTTATTGATGTGAATCAAGAATTACATGAACTAGATGCGGAAAATCTAAGTTCAATAAAAGGTGGCAACTAAATTCGTCTAACACATAGACTAAGCTAATCCTAAACAACTTATGTTTAAGATGTTCAACACATGAACAAGTTTGCTACACTGAAAGTAAAAATGCTAACTCTTCTAATTCTCAACAGATGAGATTTCAGTGTTCAACTCTATCTATTCGCATACTTAGCATGTTTCCATGCATGAGTATATATAAGCAAAGTGGTGTCCGGGTTGATGAAGAGAGAATGAGACAAATGTACTTGGTTTAATAATATTATAATAGATAAAGTTAGTGGGTGAAAGGTAAGTTAACTTTACAAGCAAAGTGTGTAAAGTAAACATACTTTTCAGTAAGGAGTTTACCCACTATATATTATTATATTATTAAAGTACTACCTTTATGTCTTGGGAGAGAAAACTTCTCTTTCCATGCTTGTACTTTTATCAACACCATGCTTTCTGAAGATTTGACTTTACCAAGTATAGAGTTGCCAGCCATACTTAGTTGAAGCAGCATATCTTCGAGATCTTCTCTTCAAAAGTATCTTTCTCCTTTTCCAAGGGATAAAGATCTATCCTTTTTGTCTCTTTGCAGATACAAAAAGTGCTAAGTACTTTTACAAAGAAAGATCTAAGGCATAATAAGAACAACACATGTTCTGACTTTGACTAAAGAAAATGTTACATAGAAAAGCTATTAACTGAGATATAGAATAATAACTCAGCTAACAGACACTGAACTGCAAATGTAATTTTGCTCAGCTAAGGATAAATGTGAAAGACTCAGCTGACTAGATTTGCTCAGCTGATCAAATTGCCCAGCTAATAACACAAATTATAGTACAACTAATAAACTAGTCAAACTAAACAATCAGCCGATCCCAAGGGCTCAGCTAACCATTTGTGCATGACCAGCTTATAAAGGAAAGATTGAATAAGCAATAAATACCTTAGCTGATAGATGGGAGGCATTAGCTGATCAATGTGATTGTGTCAGCTGATCCTTGATAGCTCAGCTGATCTTGAAACTTTCATCAGCTGATGGTTTGACCATCAGCTGATCCATTGTAGATCCTCAGCTGATGCTTATTGACTGATCTTTTCCTCTCAGCTGATCTTCCTGAAGCTTGTCCTTTAGCTGATACTCAGTGTTCAGCTGACACTTGTTTTCTTCAGCTGACACTTCTTATTTACAATTTTCTTTAAGTCTAACATGAAAAACAACACATGTTTTTCATTTATCTAAGTCTAAACTGAATATGTGGTTTTGTTAACATCAAATCCTATTTTAATTAATAGACAGGTTTGATTTAGGTTTGATATTGCTATCTCCCCCAAAAATGTTTATATTACTTAGCAATTAATTTACAACATTTATTTATATTCCTAGTGATGTACTTAATGACGCATAGTATAGGGTGCGGAACTCGTATACTCTACCTTATAAGTTTTGAAAAAAAGAAAAAAGAACTGAGGTGTTACATCTTGTAAAATATTATTAGATAAATAGAGATGAATATATGAGAATCTTATGATATTTTTTCTTTCTCCTCGTATGACCAAGTCGTGGGCATCTTTTCAAGACTTAATAATGTATCATTAAGTTCCATTTAATATTGCTCGCATCTTTACTTTCCATAAAGAAATTCTTGTACATCGGAGCGGAAAATCGTATTTCAAAG